>OVBJ01002287.1:0-19072 GCA_900406535.1 Noccaea bulbosa
GGTGTCGGTCGACACCACTCGACCAAAACGACACTTCAACACGTCAATCGATTAAACCGGGAATTGATGACAATAACCGGTGTCGATCGACACCACCGATTTAAGAGTTTTTCACACGTTTTCTTCAAAGTATTTGAACCACGGACCGACTGTACAACAATCAAACAAGAACATGTACAATCAATCCTAAATTCACACCTCAAGGATCATGTGCAATCCACTCGTGAACCCCTAATGCCGTCCGATACCATTTCTAAAACAACTTTCTGGTTCACAGATGTTACAGACACTGTCCCGATGCCTCAATACCAAAAGCAACGAAACATTGCGACAAACAGTCAAATTCGTGGGATTCAACCCACACATCGATCAAATAACAATATATCTCAAGAACAGCTCAAGAACAACTCGAAACACACAACAATAAATCTAAATCCAAACAATTTCTGGTGATAAACGGACCTACAGTGACGCACTCACCTTGAAAATGATTGAAAGAAGGAAAGGAGGATGGATTAGCAATAGATCAAGCTCAGAAACTCCAAAAACTCTCTGAAAATTGCCTCCTTCACTCTCTGGAACTTGGTTTCTCGAAAAAGTGGCTTTCTCACGTGGCCACAGGCTTTTTATTAGAGAAATAGGGTTTCCAACCCCTTAACCGGCCGAAATCAGACAACTTGAAATAAACCAGTCGATTTTCCTGAAGCCGTTGTCGATCGACACCACTCCTTGGTGTCGGTTGACACCAATCGACCCGAACCAACTTCAATTGCCATTCGATCGACTTAAACCGGAATCGAATCCGATAACCGGTGTCGATCGACACACACCTTCGGTGTCGCTCGACACTAGCTATTCATAAGCTTTTTAACATACTTTCTTCGAAATGACTAAACCTTAGACCGACTGTACAACAATCAAACAAGAACATGTACAATCAATCCTAAATTCACACCTCAAAGAGCATATGTAATCCACTCCTGAATCTCTAATGCCATCCGATACCACTTCTAAAACAACTTTCTGCTTCACGGATGTTACAATTCTCCCCCACTAAACTGGATTTGTCCTCGAATCCCAACACAAACGTCTCTCCAAGACCTCAAAAACTCACTTTTAATCCTATGTTATACGCATGTTTCTAGACATTATTACTCCTCAATACTACAAACGCAACACCACCGTCACAAATGTCTATACCGTGACACCGCCGTCACAAATATCTATATCATGACACCACCGTCACAATATCTATACCATGACACCACCGTCACAATATCCACTTATACTGAGGTAGCGACCCCCAAATATAAGTCTGCCAGGCACCCACCTTCCCAAAGATGTAGACACCACCGTCTACTCTAAAGACACCACCGTCTCTAGACTGTATCGAGTAATAAAATCTGAAACGCGTATAAACCATATGACTAAAATGTTCAATGACCCCACCNACTAAAACGTTCAATGACCCCACTGGTCAAAGAAACTTGTAACAACCAAACATGAACCCAAAAATATATGAGGTAAAAACTCCATCTCATATAACTCCAAAAATGTATATCGTACAACGAAACGAAAATAGATAAACTAGAAACAACAACACCAAAACCAGAAACAAGACTAGAACCACAAAGATGAAAGGAGATCACTCCACATCCTACTTGTCAAACCACTTTCCGAACTTCAGCTTCATCTTTGCCTCTGGCTCCCANAGATAAACTAGAAACAACAACACCAAAACCAGAAACAAGACTAGAACCACAAAGATGAAAGAAGATCACTCAACAGCCTGCTTGTCGAACCACTTTCCGAACTTCAGCTTCATTTTTGCCTCTGGCTCCCAAGTCTNGGCTCCCAAGTCTGCTCCTCTGTGCCTCTACAGTCCCACAAGACTCTCAACAATGGCATCCTCTTGTTCCGCAGAACCTTGACTCTTCTCTCAAGAATCCTCACAGGAACTGCCGGAACTGTCATATCTGGCTGAAGATCCTCTGGAATCTCATCCACTAACTCCTCTGAAGGATGCAAAACACCTCCTCAACATCGAAACATGAAACACCTTGTGAAAGGCGCTCATAATCGGTGGCAACTCCAACCGATAAGCAAGTGGCCCAATGATATAACAATATATTAACCCATTTGAGTATACATTTACATGCATATTCACATTATTTACGCCTCATTAGCATACGTTTTGGTCCCCACATCTCACTTTAAACATCTGCATCCTCTTTGAACCGGCATTGCATATACATTGCATATTGAGTCTAAATCAGGTACTTTTGGGAGCTTTGGAGCGGATTGGGATTGTGGAGTGCTGATGACGCAAAGGAAGTCTTACCCGGGATGTGAAACAGCTTCGGAACTTGTTTGCCGAAGTGAAGCAGCTTCGAAACTTGTATGCCGAGGAGAATTGGGAGCGCCTGCAACTTGGAGCACGTTGACCCGTTGCCGAAGTGATGCACCCGTGCTGAAGCGATGCACCTGACGAAGCGTCGCACCTGACAAAGTGACGCACGCGCCGAATGAAACGCAGTTTTGAAGCAAAAATCCTGGGGAAGGAAAAGAGAAGGTTTTTAGATGTGCTCACTATATAAACTTTTAAGTCCTAAAGTTTTAGACACCTTGTAATTTGTCTTTCATTTTGTCACAAATAAATACTTTAGCTTAGAGATCTAAGAACCTTGTGAGATTGCATCTCTTTCCTTTAAAAATAAAATCACGTACTTGTTCTCTTAATCTGGGTTTGTTAAACGATATGAGTGAATAGTCCTTTAGATTGCTTAAGGTGTAGCGGTTAAGAGTTTGAGAAGAGAGCTTTGTAGTTTTAAAGCCGGGACCTTTAGTGCTTCTCCTTGCTTAGTGTTCTTAAAGCTGAGTCTTTTCTGATCAATCTGGCTCAGATCTCAAGTTCTCTACACAGCAAAAGTGTGTTTGAGTGCTGGACAATCTAAGACGAAGGATTTACTTACCTATCTCGCGATAGCGAATGTTTAGGGAGTACTTTGGTGATGGGATCTAAGCTTCAAGCTTGCCCGAGTCATGGTTCACTGACGATAGTCAGATCTTGAGCCGAGACTTCCTTAACCTAGAAGCTCGGTCTCAGGTTTTAGACTCAAAGTCACCGATACCAAATCGCTTTCATCTAAAGGAGTCGCCTTTGTTCATTTTGTCTTATAAATTTTTGATCTTTTAGCTCAAAGTTCAAGTCTTTGTTTTCAGTTTTAGTTTTAGACCATTAATTACTGTTCTTAGTTCGTTTCTTTCCCGTTTGAAGTTTCAGATTTTGTAAAAGCCATATCTTTGCTCTTCACTCGAGACTTTTCTTGTATTCCTTTAAGAACCAATCACTCTAGGATTTGGATGGACAACTTTACTAAGCTGCGATGATATGAGCAGAGATTGAAGGGTTTGGAACCACGCAAAATCCTTGTTTTCAAAATGGCGCCGTTGCCTATTCTACAGATTTGATTGTGCTTTTACGATTTGGAAAACTTTCTAGTTCAAGTTTCCATTTTCGTTCATCTTTGTTATATAAACTGCCTGGGATTTGCTCTGTTTTGTACAGAGGTGTATGCAAACACGTTCTCATGGAAGTTCAAACCTGTTGAGTCCGAACGAGCTCCAGCGAGCTGAGCGCAAAAAACGAGAACGTACGGCAAGAAACAGAGCTGTTCGAGAGTCGACTTCAGAGCCTCAGTTGAGTGACGACGACTCCGCTCCAGTCTGAATGGCCGACAATGGAGCCGAAAACCCTCTGCCTGCAGTAAACCCTCCACCCGTAGTAAACCCACAGCCGGCCACTATTCCGAATCACCCGCCGAGACCTGTGCAACAAGTCGGAGCTGGAGATACTCCGAACTCTCATCTCAATCGCCATGGCATTACCCCACCACCGGTCCCCAACAATAACTTCGAAATCAGGACAAGCTTGATCTCTTTGGTGGAGAATTCACAATTCCATGGAATGAGGGATGAGGATCCATTGAAGCAGCTTGACAAGTTTGATAGGCTATGTGGTTTGCAGAATTTTAATGGAGTGTCAGAAGATGGTTTCTAGTTGCAGCTTTTTCCCTTCTCTCTAGGGGGAAAAGCTCTAGCTTGGGAAACATCATTACCTGAAGGAACAGTTACAACCTGGGAGCAATGCAAGAGAGCTTTTCTGGCTAAGTTCTTTCCAACCTCCAGAACCGCAAAGCTAAGGGACGAAATCTCAGGTTTCACACAGCTGAACAGTGAGACCTTCAGTGAAGCATATGAGTGCTTCAAGGGCTATCAGATGCAATGCCCTCACCACAGTTTCTCAAAGGAAAATCTGCTCAGTACTCTGTGCAGAGGAGTGTTACCAAAGTATAGGATGTTGCTAGACACAGCAAGCAACGGATACTTCATGGGTCAGGACGTTGATAATGGCCTCCTTCTGGTTGAGAACATAGCGACGAGTGACAGCAACTACAGCGAGGAATACGACTGGTCTGATCGGGGGAGTTCTGTTCAGGAAGAGAAGCACAAGAAAGAGATAAAACTCCTCAACGATAAGCTTGACAAGCTCTTCACTGGTCAGCAGAAGCAAGTGCACTTTGTTTGTGAGGATGATGTGGTCGGCGAGCGGGAGGAAACACACGAAGAAGAGGTTAGCTTTGTGAGGAACCAAGGTGGTTACCAAAAGGGATTTATCAACTACAAGAATCATCCTAACCTCTCTTACCGTTCTACCAATTTTGAGAACCCACAAGATCAGGTTTACCCACCTCCTCAACAACAGCAAGGTGGACAGCAAGTGGTATATTACAAGAAAGGTTACCCCCTAAGACCTTTGGTGCACCACAACAAGGATCTACACAGGCTCATGCAGGCAACAGTTCAGGTCAGGATTCAGATATGAAGCAAATGCTACAACAAATCCTCCAAGGGCAAGTCACCGGAGCAAGTGACCTTCACATAAAACTGGCCGACATTCACAACAAGGTCGATAGTTCCCATCACGAACTCACCACCATGAAAATCGAGCTAGTTAGCTCCAAGGTTAGGTACTTGGAATCTCAAAGCAGCAGTAGCTCAAAGGGGATCACTCCCGGAAAATCGGTTCCAAACCCGAAGGAGTTTGCCAAGGCAATAACACTGCGTAGCGGCACAGCACTTCCAGGCCAAGGCGCTCCGGTTCGGCACAATGAGGACAGTGTGACTCAAGATGAGGAGGATTTGGTTGAAAATGAAGCCGAGGTCAGCGCTGAGAAAAGATCTGATGAGCAGTAGCAACAGAAACCGCGAAAGCCCCTGCCAAAGGGAACACAACGAGGAACGAAGCTCCTTTTGCCCCTCCACCTTTCAAACCGATGTTACCTTTTCCCACCAGGTTCAAGAAGCAAATGGCAGAAAAGTGCAAGAAAGTCTTTGATCAACAGATGTCAGAGATCAATCTGAAGATCCCTATTATTGACGCCTTCATGATGATCAAGCCTTATCAGAAATTCTTACAAGATGCCAGTTTGGCGAATGAGCGGGTCGACTTTGAAGTCGACGTCGGAGAAGAAGGCAGATTTTACCCTAAATGTTTTACTTGATGTCGATGAGTAAATCTAATTTTATTTAGATAACTTTTTGAATTAAAATAATAAAGAAAATGGCATACTTGTAGTTATTTGAGTCTCTAGTGGGATATTATGTCATTTCAAATAAAATTAGAGTTAATCTAGTAAGTAATATTTACTATAAAAGTAATATTTACTATGAGCTAATCTAGTTATTTACAAATAAATTAATGATAGTCTGAGTATTTTTCCTTAAAAAATTGAAAAAAAAAAACAAAACAAAGGGAGTTCAGCGTGGTATATCATCTTCCTTATTCTTTTCCTATCTTCATCTTCTTCATTGTTTAGACATTTAAAATACATAATGAATTATTTGAGTTCTGATTCCTACATTCATAAATTCTTATCCAATTAGTTGAATTCGAATTTGAATTTCAATTTTTTTGGGTTTTCAATCAATTTTCTAGGTATGAGTTCTAGAAATTCTGGGTTTGAAATGCATAAATTCTGGGTTTTTTTTTTTTTGAGTGTTTATCACTAGAAAAGTTGCATAGAAACAGAGGATCAACACTAATAGCTATTCTCGCTTCATTGACCCACCAAGTGTTCGATCAAATGCCTTGTAGATATTGTGTAATATCCGTAAACCAATTTATGGACTTTTGGAGGTGGTGTCGAGCGACACCAGCCTGTTATCGTAAATCGATTGTGGTTTGATTCGATTTTCGCTCGGTTCGTTGGTCTGATTGAGTGGTGTCAAGCGACACGAGGGAGGGTGTCGGTCGACACCGGTTATTGCGAATTCAACCCGGTTTGATTTGAGTTGTCTGGTTTGGGGCCGGTTTGGGTGAGAAAGCCCTATTTCACGAAATAAAGTTGTGCAGCGGTGGTTTTTACTCAGTTTTAGAGACAGTTTTCCAGAGAGAAAAGAGAAGATTTTCAGAGAGATTTCAGTGTTTTGAGGCTAAATCGAAGTGCTGTTCGTTGCCCTTCCCTGTGTTCATCCTTTCTATTTGGTTGCAATCCGTTCTAAGGTAAGTGTGTGACCGTAGGTTGGTGAATCACTAGAGATCATTTTGTTGTTGAGTTATCATATGTTCTTGAGTTGTTCATGAGTTATTTGAGTATTTGATCGTATATGGGGGTTGAATTCCATTGCTTTGGTGTTTCTATGTTTGATTCGTCGGTTCTGGTTTTGTGTCTGCGGGTGAGTGTCAAGCGACACTTGGGGGTGTCGCTTGACACAAGTGTTTCTGTGTGCTGTTGTCGTTTGTTTAAGTTGTTATGGCTGTTGTTGCTAGTGATTTGCGTAGTTATCATGTAGACGGGAGGACTGCCTCACTAAGTATTTCTTAAATATTTATGCATCTCTTTTTCCGTAATGTGATGCAGGTAAAGGCAAAATATGATCGCGGAATCGAGGCTGAAGAGGGGGATTATAGGATTTGAGTTATTGCTTATGTTTCATTAAACATGGTTGTTAGAACTATTTATGTTTCTGGATTTGGTTATTATTGAATTGAATTGGTGGTTTTATTTTGTTATCACTTATTGAATTATTTTTATTGACTTCCGCATTGATCAGTTTGAGAACTGAAAAAGCTTGGTTGTTTCATTTAGGTATCAGAGCCTAGACGGTTTTAGGACTATTAGGATTGTTTGAACTGAGACTATGTGA
Organism: Noccaea bulbosa; assembly: GCA_900406535.1. NCBI lineage: Eukaryota > Viridiplantae > Streptophyta > Magnoliopsida > Brassicales > Brassicaceae > Noccaea > Noccaea bulbosa. Next base: position 7,210 of record OVBJ01002287.1, read on the forward strand.
TGATTGATTAATTGTGGTTTAGTCAATTGTTAGTTTTAGTATCATCCCCTTCGGCCTTCGAATGATTCCGCGGTGAGTTTGTGTTTGTGGTTTTGTTTTGGTGTTTATCTAGTTGCACATCTACTATGCTTTGGTAGTGCATTGAGATGGACGCAGGTGCTAGAGGTCGTGGTAGAGGCCGCAGTAGAGGCCATGGCAGAGGCCGTGGAGGTCGGGGTCATGGTCGTGGGTTACCGGTGTATTAAAGAGTGTAGCGCCTAGTGTGGCGACAGCGTCAGTGACACAGTCGATGGCGGGTGAGGGCAGTTTGAGTGTCGGTGGTAGTGCGGGGGTTGGGGTGGCCCAAGGTGGGGGCGTGGCTCCAGCTCATGGTTTAGGTGACCAGGTTGTGGGACTACTGACGCAGCTATTGGCATGTTTTCCTTAGGCTGTTCCACAGCAGGCTTCGGGTGCACCTCTAGTGGTCGAGGTACATCAGGGTGCAGCTTTTTTTTGGGAAGCATGGGGCTGCGGTTGTTGGGCATCTGCCTTATCTAGAGATGATGAAGGAGATGCAGAGGATTGGTACGCCTTTCTTTTAGGGCAGAGTTGGCCTAAGGAGGCCGATGAGTGGCGTCAAAGACTGTAGTGGAACTTCCGTTCGATCAGATGTCCAAAGGAGTACCAGGTGGTGCTGGCGGTGCATTATCTTAGTGGAGATGCACATTTGTGGTGGAGGTCCGTTGAGACTCGGAGGGCGGTGTGGACTTGGGGCGAATTCCTAGCGGAGTTCAACGCAAAGTACTTCCCTTAGGTGGCACGAGATCGTCTTCAGATGCATTTCATGGGGCTGATTCAGGGAGAGAGATTAGTGCGGGAGTATGATGCTGAGTTTAGCAGGCTCATGGTTCGTACTGGGTTTGGTTTGGAGGGCGAGCGGGGTTTGTTGCAGAGGTTCTTGTAAGGACTTCGGTTGAGTATCATGACACATTGCAGAGGTGGTATGTTCACCATGAGGGCAGAGTTGGTGGAGCTAGCGACTTACATTGAGGTAAGGAGAACCTTCGTGAGCAGGTTGGTCCGGTAGCTGTTCCGGCTGCAGTTATTTCTGCTACCCAGCCGAGGGGCCAGAAGCAACAGCAGCAGCGCGCAGAGCCGTGCCTGAGAAATTCGTGGTCCCATTCAAAATAAAAATCCGGGGCCTTACATAATAAAAAATTCCAAGTCTTACATAAGAAAAAAATCCAAGTTTGCATAAAAGAAGATTACAATGCCGTGAAATCTAACAAGAGTTTATAAATTCCGGTCAATGAAAATAAATCTTCTTGCATATTTCTCTGCAAAATCATCCATCAAACTTTCGTAGTCAAGGTTTTTAACCATGTCTTTTTCAATCGATAACATGGCTAAACTGTTCAACTTTCCCTGTGACATATTTGACCGTAAGTAAGACTTGATCAACTTCAATTTTGACAAGCTTCTTTCGGCTGAGGCAACTGAAACAGAGATTGTGAGCATTATGACATAGGCAATCCATGTATTTGGATAACAGTTTTGGTACCTCTTCAAAAAGTTTAGTACCTCAACATTCTTCTTGGTATTTTCTGGAAGAATTTCTCGAAGAATTCTAATCTCAGAAAATAGATCATTTCCATCGACATCCGAGTGTTCTCCATGCCTCAGAGAAACTTCAAGGTTGGTACACGATGCCTTCAAGCTACCCTCTCTTGCTGAATTGAGCTTTTTCAGATCAAACAAAAACCCAAATGTTTTCTCATACTCTTCAAATTGTTCTAACCTTGCTTGAAGAGAAACTAGAGCTCTGCCACGGCCTCTACCACGACCTCTACCATAGCCTCTAGCACCTTCATCCATCTCACTGCACTACTAAAGCACAGTAGATGAGCCAACTAAACAAACACAGAACAAAACCACAAACACAAACTCACCGCGGAATCACTGAAAGCCGAGAAGATGATATTAGACTACTAACACTAAACACAATTAATCAATTAAACACATAGTCCAATTCATCCAATACTAACAGTCATAAAACCGTATACGCTCTGGTACCAAAATGAAACAACCAAGTTTTTTTTTGTTTTTGAATAAATAATCATGTGTGGAAAACTCAATTAAAATAAACCAATAAATCAAATAACAATCTGTGGAACATAAAACGACCAGAAAAACATTAGAGTTATAGAAATAAATCTAGCAACCTAAAAACGGTTTGCTAACCAACAAAGAATAAGCAACAATAATATTCTATCATCCTCTTCATCCATCGGCCTCATTCCGCGGTCACACTTTCTTTTTACCTGCATCACATTACAAAAACAAAATGCATAAGTATTTAAGAAATACTTAGTGAGGCAATCACCCCGTCTACAGGCCAATTACACAATTTTCCAGACGTTTAAATATTAATAATAATTATCACAATTATTAAAATAATTCATTTTTATTATTAAATAATTTCCAAAATTAAATTATAATTCTCAAATCTTTAAAAAAAATTCATAATTATTTTAAACCAATTCAATTAATTAATTTAACCATTAAATTAATAATTATCGAATTAAACCAATTAATTCTAATTAAACCAATTAATTCCAATTAGACAGACTAAACCAGGTTAAACCATTAATTAAATCAATTACATCGAAAATCCAGAAAATCGGCTGATTGGTGTCGACCGATACAAGTTTTGTGTCGCTCGACACCAACCCGACAGATCGACACTCCAATTGAGTTTTTACACAAAAACACGAAAAAACATGAAATCATCACAATCAACTCAATCAATGGCATTAATAACACATAAAGCATCACGAGAATCAGCACAGCTCAACCATCAATCCATATACTTTCACAAATCTCACTACTTGCGAGTCTACGGTCATCTATTCAACTTGACATGAGTATGAGAAGAGGAAGAAGGAGATGAACAGCAACAATCCACCACAAACAGCGTCAGAAATCACCCAAGCTCTCCGTAAACTCAAATTTCCTTTTCTGCCTCTTTTTGTCTCGAAAAACGTGAAGAAATGCTGCTCCTCCTCTTTTAAAACGCAACCTAGGACTTCCTTGGCCCAAATCGGAAATCTATCGACTTAAATTGGACCGGGAATTGCAACCGGTATCGACTGACATCCTCCTGATGTCGCTCGACACCAAGTCAAATCGACACTTCTTTATTTTACGGATGTTACATTGAGCATCCATATGGGAAAGCGGCCGATTAGTACCCCAACTCGTTTCAGGTGTCCCGATTAGTATCCCCACTCTTCATGTGTGCCAATTAGTACCCGAACTCGTGTTAAATGTTACTAATCGTATCCATACTATTCATTGTTTGGCCAAATCACCTTTGACCGAAGTCAATATTGCGTTTGCGTTTTGAGAAATGAGTCAAACGACACGTCAGCCACCACGTCGGAAAGGGCTCCGCGAAACGGACTCAAAACGACGTCGTTTTGTGCACACATGAAACGACCTCGTTTTTGTCTGAAAAGAAAAAGAAAAAAAAAGAATTCATGGAGAAAGGAGAATTAGCTCCTGATGAAATACTTGTAACAATGGTGAAAGAGGCTTTGTCGAAGCAAAACGGATGGCTTTTAGATGGATATCCAAGAAGTTCATCACAAGCAAGAGAGATTTGGATTCGAGCCTGAGAAGTTCTCTTCTCCGACTTTTCGGTTTATGTGGCTCACCGCCATCAGATGCTTCTAGGATTTATACGAATCGCATAGCTTCACAGTTTCGATTTGACTTCTCCATCTTAAAAATTCACGAGATTGTAGTAGAAGAAGAAGATGAGACTCATACATTACGTAAGTATTAAGTAACTCATCCAAATTTCTGGTTTCCTTTGAAGAAGTTACGTTTGTATATATATATATATATATATATATATATATATAAAAGCATAATTCCTGAAAATTCTCCAAATATCGTGTTCTTCCGAATCGGATTTTAACTCTATAATATCGTAATTCTCTATAGGTGAATCGATCGACTGGATTTTTAAGCTAACTGAGTTCATCTGATTTTGATCTGGTTTCCTGAAATCGGCGTTGATCCTTTAAGTTTTTCGGATCTGAAGATGACTGTGAATCTACCGCAAATTGTGTGTTTTCAGATGACTGTGAATCTGCATACGAGCAACCTTGTTTTGCTCTCCAGCCATCGCCGGGGAATTCACACAGCTCACCATGTGTCTTTCCTTTTCTCCGAAGCTAGAAGAACAAGAAAGTTAGAAATGGTTATGGCATTGACTGTCTAACCAAAAAAATTGAAGCTTTTTATTTTCCCCTTTGGTTCCAAAATTTGTATTTCCATAACTTAATTTTCAAACTTTCAAGAGAGAATAACGAATTCGAATCACATACCAAATTAAAAACGTCCAACAAACCACAAGATTCGAACAAATCAAGTAAAACGCAGTATGAAACAAGAAACTTTGAGCTAACAGAAGATGTAACGGCTGAAAATGGATCGAGTGACAAATCTAGATCTAACGGCGGCTGAAAATGGATCGATTCAACATTTTTTTTTTTTTTCCTTTCATACCAAAACGACGTCGTTTCATGTATGTACAAAACGACGTCGTTTTGAGTCCGTTTCGCGGAGCTCTTTCGGATGTGGCGGCTGACGTGTCGTCTGACTCATTCATCAAAACGCAAACTCAATGTTGACTTCGGTCAAAAGGTTGATTTGGCCAAACAATGAATAGTATGGGTACGATTAGTAACATTTAACACGAGTTCGGGTACTAATTGACACACATGAAAAGTGGGATACTAATCGGAACACCTGAAACGAGTTGGGGTACTAATCGGCCGCTTTCCCGCATCCATACCTAAATAAACCCAAGAAACACGGTAAAAACAGATATTTGTGAAAAAAAAAAAAAAAAAAAGAGATAATAAGAGAAAAACTTCATCAAACCTATGCTTAAGTAGTTGTAGAACACATGCACCTTCATAATCTATTGCGGTTGGACGTGCGTCTGTTCTTGAATCCAAACCCTGAAAAATCAAGAAAGGACGGATAAGTGGTAGACTGTTAGACATATGATTCAATGAGAAGAACAAACCTGATCAAGTTTATTGTCTTCAGCTGCAGGTTGTAAAGATTACGGAGGATCCACAACTTGCTTAGAGGGCGTCGACTCTAAAATCTTCCAGCTGCAACACTATATGTACAGTATAAACTCTATAAATTAATAATGTTGATCAGACTTTGCTATTTTATTAATTAATAGAGTTATTAATTCATTGTTTCAAATCTCACTTCTCCACCGACAATCCTCCTCCGACTGCCCGACGTAGCTCATCCATCTTGGGCTTTCCAAGAGCATCCCGAAGAACCGTTTCTTCTCCTCCATCGATCCTTGATGGCGACAAAATCTCTTCCGCCGTGGTGTCTGTGTTTCATTCTATGCTATGCGCCACCTCTTCCATTAAACCACTCATCAGCCTTTTACAGCAATACAACAACACCATTCAAAGCTAAATCTTCAATCGTGTATTGTTTCGAGCCGTCCTCTGTCACGAATAGATCAATTCCATCTGTCTCCTCCTTCATGGAGAGATCACGTTCATCAACCTCCTGCAGAAGATTAAGAAGAATTCCAATGTGGAAATATCCATTAATTTCTTCAGCAGAAGCCCACTCCAACACCATACCAATTCTTGTCAACGTCTTAATTTTAGGTATAGGTTATGTTGATCCTTCCTCTCTCATTACAGAGAGACGCAAGTCCATAATTTCCGGATTATCATCGGATTACGCTGACTTGGATTCTGGAGTATTGCCAACTTACCGACGTATCTCCGAATCTACATCCGCGGCTCTGGAGTATTGCCAACTTACCAGCGTATCTCCTAACTCGCTCTTCTCCTTTTTGGAGAAAGTCATCAAACGCTCATCACGAGCCATCATCGTTCACTTGTCTTTAACGATAGAAGAAATTGCCCTTTCTAAAGGGGTTTCGGTTATTTTCTACGAATTTAACCTTCAATATATCTTTAGCATGCTTTTTATTCTACTTTTTGCATCTAGTTTGGATTCCTTGGCATCGAGCTTCAGACTTCTTTGGTTTGTAACCGGGTTCTAAGTTTAATATAACCCATCAGTTGTTCAGAAAAAAAAAAGAGTTATTATTTTATCGATTTTGACTAAAATATTTTTTTGTTAAAAAGATAATATGTTGTTAAAAAGTTATAATATTTCTAAAGTTTTATTCTAAAATTAAAGATAGGTTCTAAAAATATTTAAATTTAATTAAAACAAACAATATTATACTTATATTTTAGTATATTATCATATATTATATTTTTGTATAAGATTTGTTTATGGAAGTTATTAATTTATGATATTAATAGGACTATATATTTACATTAGTTTTTTTTTTTTTTAAAAATTATCTTATTATCTTATCGATTTGTGCTAAATTTTACACCGGCCTGACTTGGGATCCGAAAAATTTATTATATTATCGAGTTTATTATATTATCGAGTATTAATTTATAGAGTTTCTACTGTATAACCAAAGCACACTCATTTTACACACGACAAATAGAATAAAAGCTAATTGACCACCAAGCCTGACGAAAATTGAATTGTTTGAACATAAAAGAGGTCTCAACTTATCCACAATCTCTGTCTTAAGACTCATTTCACACAATTGGTCATTCTTATCATCCACCAACATATAAACAAACTCAGTCTTTGTCTTAAGACCTTGTAAACCGTCTTGGATGGTTAGTTTTTGTCTTTGTCTTTTCTCAAGCCGTTGGTTGTTATAAGCCGGGGGGTTTTATTTCTCTATCCATCAACTCAAATACCATTGTCTTAGTCTAGAAAGTAGTGACTATCACAAGCCGTGAATGGTTCTAAAGAACTTGTTTTTGTTTCACTCTCTTGTTTTGTGACCTATTTCAGGAAAATGGTCCTTCTTGCCAACAAAATGAAATCGAACTCATAGTTTTTTTTGTCTTAAAACCTTTTTCGGCCCTTTGGTCGTTATATCCATCCAGATGATAGTCTTAGTGTAACATCCGTGAACCAAAAATGTGGTTTTGGGAGTGGTATCGGACGATACTAGATGTTCGGGAGTAGCTTACACATGCTCTAGAGGTGTGAAATTGAAGATGGGCTGTTCATGTTCTTGTTTGATTGTTGGATAGTCAGTCTAAGGTTCAAGCATTTCGAAGAAAGTGTGTAAAAAGCTTCTGAATAGCTAGTGTCGATCGACACCAGAGGGTAGTGTCGATCGACACCGGTTATCGGATTCGATTCCGGTTTAAGTCGATTGCACAATTGATTTCGGTTTGAGTTGGTTTGGTCGAGGAGTGTCGACCGACACCAAGGAGTGGTGTCGATCGACACCGGTTATCTGGAATTGGGTCGGTTTGATTTGAGTTGGCCGGTTTAGCTGGTTTGGGCGAAGGAAGCCCTATTTCTCGAATAAAAAGGTTGTGGCCGCGTTTCAGAGTCACTTTTTCGAGAAAACAAAGTTTCAGAGGCGATTTTGAGGTTGAGAGGCGATTTGGATGAGTTTTGTGGAGTTTCTGAGCCAGATCTATTGCTGTTCATCTTCCTTCCTTCGTTTATAACTCTTTCAAGGTGAGTGCGTGACTGTAGGTCTGTTTCACTGGAGTTTTCGTGTTTCTTCTGAGATTAGGTTGTTGATTTCGAGTTGTTCTTCGTGTTCTTCGAGTTTTGGTTGATTTGATTTGTTTTGGGGCCTTGAAAACCCCAGATTCGTGTTTGTGGTGAAACTTTGTCGGTTTTGGAGTTTTGTTCGCAGGGCAGTGTCCACCTTCCTGGTGTCGATCGACACTGACGTTGTTGTGCGAGTTGGTTGTTGTTTATTATTACTGTTGCTGTTGGTTGTTTATTGATTGATGTATTGTCAAGTGTTGACGTACATGGCCTGTAGACAGGATGATCCACTCACTAAGTATTTATGATAATACTTACGCATCTCTATGCCAATGTGATGCAGGTAACAGGAATGTCCAACCGCGGAATGAGGCCGGGAGAGGATGAGGATGTTTAGGATCTTTTTATGGTTTATTGTTTGAGTTATTTGATATTGCAAACCTGGTGTTAGGTTGCTAGAGTTAATCTTTATTTGGTTATTGAATTCATTTGTTGAATTGATTATTTGAATTATTATTTATTGATTTTCTTTCTCAGAATTTCCGCATTGATAAAAAAAAAAAAAAAAAAAAAGGGACGGGTTGTTTNTCTTAAGCCTTGGGGTTACAAGACATATTTCTCGGTTCATAATTTTGTATTTGTCTTTGTCTTAAGACTTTCTCAATCCGTTGGTCGTCGTATATATTTTCCATCCAACAACCCTTCTTTAAGACATTGGTCATTCTTTCCAACAAAATGAAAACCAATTTATATGTCTTTGTTTTCAGACTTTTTCAGCCTTGTGATGTCTTGCGTTTTAGCGCACTTTAACCACTGTTTTCACGTGTTTTTATCGAGTCTTTATAGTTTTTATCGAGTCTTTACAGGTTTAAAGTCATTCAAATGAGCGTTTTGGTGACATGTGGTATCAGGGTGTGAAACAAGGCAAAAAGGAGTAAAAAGGCCATTATATGGACCCCACTCGAGAAAGCAGCTCAAGACACCAGCTCGAGCACCTGCCCGTGGCACAGACTCGAGCACATGCTCGAGCCTCTCCCTCGACCACTATACTCGAGCACCAGGTCGAGCCGGAAAGTGAGTTAGCTTTCATTTGGCGCTGGTTTGAGGTCATTCCGATAAGCGGTTGAAGAGTTATGACCGTTTTTGTGAAGACATGTCCATACACTCGACCCATACCCTCGAGCACCAGCTCAAGGCACTCGCTCGACCACCCGCTCGAGGCAGCTCCTCGACCACCCGCTCGAGCCAGGAAAGGAAATTGAGTTAGCTTTCATTTGGCGCCGGTTTGAGGTCATTCTGATAAGCGGTTGAAGAGTTATGACCGTTTAAATGAAGACATGTCAAAACCCTCGACCACCAGCTCGACCTCATGCCTCGACCCCACCAGCTCGACCTCATGCCTCGACCACCAGCTCGAGTCATGCCTCGACCTCATGCCTCGACCACCAGCTCGAGTCATGCCTCGACCTCATGCCTCGTCCACCAGCTCGACCTCATGCATCGACCATCAGCTCGACCTCATGCCTCGACCACCAGCTCAAGGCTGCCCCTCGACCACCATGCTCGAGGCACAACTCGACCGACCGCTCGAGCCATGCTGTCGCTCACTTCGCTTGAGCCCCTGCTCGGCCCACATGCTTGACCCACGACCTCGGCCCACAAACACGGCCCATACGCTCGAACCCTCGATCGAGCATCCACCCGACCCGCTTGCCCGAGCGCCTGTTCGACCCATGACTCGACCCGTTCGACTTCGAACATACTTAGACCTATTTTCACTTTGGTTGTTCTACGTTTTGTTTTATGCTTTTTTCTGAGTTTTTGACACTGGAGGAGAACACCGTTATTCATTGTTTTTGAGGAGAAGATCTCTGAACCATTTGTGACAGTATTGGAGAAGATTTCTAAACCTTTTTATCTCTTGTTTATTATACAATTAATACCATTTCTTCCATTGGTGTTGTTTGCTCAATCATGTCTGAGTAGTCGATTTACTAGATCTAGGTCTTTCAAGGGAGATCATGAGATAGATAACTGAATGCAGATAGGACGTTTATTTTTTGAATCTAAATATCAAATAGAGTGCGTCCATTTGGATACATATCTCAACAAGAACCCTAATCCTCGGATTATGGCAACTTCGACCCTCAACTAAGGTTGTCGTATCTTGGGATCTTTGGCTTTCGCCTCTGATAGTCTTAACGCTAAATTCGGTTTGATCATTCGGTTTTAGATCCTTAGGCTACCTATTCATCAAAAGTGCTATAGGTTGCTAGATAAATCATTGGTGAGCGATCTGCCCTTAGCCTGCGAGAGTTGATGCTAAGGTGAATCGTGAACATATCGAACCTGATTATATTGCTTGCTTCCAACTGCTAGATTCAAACGACAGTTTAGACATCTAGGTTGATTAGCAAAGTCGTTAATACCACGACAGTGGATTAGCGTACTTTTATGTTTGAGTTCGAAACCCATTTCAAATCATTGTCCTGAATAGTCATTCGGTTCCTTTCCATGAGCTCCTGCGAATTGCCTCGGTCTAGTGCTTGGTTTCCCTATTGAATTTACACCGTCATTTACATTCGTTACTGTCACTTGATACTGAAACAACAACATTTATTCTTGTCTTAGCTCTGTTACAAATCTCACATTTTCATAGTGCAACGCTGTTCCTCTGGATCTCGAATCTTTTATACATACAAACATCCTTTTTATCACCTTGGTCGTTAGATCCATCCAACTCATAGCCTTTCTCTACGTTAGAGCATTGTGGTTCCCGGAACATAAATAACTCTCAGCTCATAGTTTGTGTCATAAGACTCTTTAAATCGTTGGTTGTTTTACATTCCATCCAACAAGGTTTCTTGAAGCCATTAGTCTTTTTTTTTTCCATCCCACAAGTCCAAAACCCAACTCATAGTCTTTGTCAAGGACTTTTGCCGAAGCCACTGGTCAATTTATCAATCCATCATGCCTAAACTTGACACATTGCCTTTGTCAAAATACTTTTCTAAGCGGTGGGTTAAGGAATCTGTTTTCAGATTGTAGTCTTTGCCTTAAGACTACTTTCTTAATCCCTCATTATCCAAAAAGTAGAACAAAACCAGAATACTATTAGATTAGTGCTTGTTTTGGTGTGTCTGTTAATTTCTTAGATAAATAAAGAATCTTACCTTACAAGAACTAATCGAACGTGTTCCACTCGTTTTGAGTCCAAAGTCCTTGTTCTTCATAGCCGACCTCGACCTTTTAGACTTAGAAGGATTCCTATGCTGCTCTTATCCTAAGATGACCCCATACTTAGTCTTGCTCCACGCATTAAAAGTCACGTACCCATCTCACCACTTACACTAACCAGTGATCACTGCAAAAATTAGTCTTTCAACGGTTACACAAATTGAGAAACAATTCAAGAGATTTAGAAACCCTAACCTTGATGACGACGACCAAAAAACCCTGCAGAATCAAGCTTGTAGGTAGCTTCCAAAGAAAACAAACGAAAAAAGCTTAATCAAAGATCACTTCAAAGCGATTTTAAAATTCGGAACCCTGCAACAAAATCGCGATCGAGGGTTACAACAAGAAACTTAGCAAACAAATTCACGATTTGTAGATAACAAAAGCACTTACTAATCTCATAATGTAAATGGCTTTTCCGCAATTGCATATCTCTGAAAGACTCGATCAAGAGACTTCTACGGAAAAAAATAAAATAAATAAATAAACGAAAGAGAGAAAAATTGGGAGAAAATACATAAACTTTTCTGTGAAGAACTGAGGAAATAAAAATGGGAGAGGATGATGGTTTTTTTGGTCGAAGAAGGGGGATAAATCCCCCAATTTATTAAAAAAAATTAAAAAGACTTACAAACGAACTCGACGTGAGAATCTTCAAGAAACAAAGATTTAAGATCATGAGGAACAAAATCAAATGAATGAAGACCCAAAGGTAATGAAAACACATAGTTGGCCAACCCATCCGCAAGGCGATTGGTTTCCCTATACACAAGAGAAATCCGGACAAACCAGTCCCTTGTTATAAAGCCTTGGCACAGACGCACCAGGAAAGACAGCGGATGCACATCACTAATCCCTGTATTGAGAAACCCAACAACCATCTCTGAATCTATCTCCACCTCAACTCGCTGAGCTTTGCTTTCTGAAACAAGTATTTTTGTAGTGGGTTTCAATCACTTAATGCCACTCATAT
>OVBJ01002288.1:0-19066 GCA_900406535.1 Noccaea bulbosa
AGCATACCACACGGTTTTCGATTCAGGCAAACTTCGAATCGGCATTGCAGAAGCTGCGTAGGTTTATGTACACTATCTATGCTTAGCCACCATTGTGTTTTATCAATGACGCATGTACCTTTTACTCCAATGTAATTAATGTCTCTATTGGAGATAGAATAATTCCTAATGTATATTTATTTTTCACCATTGTTTAGATGTAATATTAATACAAAGTAAAGGTTAGATCAAGCATTTGATCATCATCAATGTGACAATGTGTATGGTTCAAACCTCATAAGTGCAAATGAAATGGAGAACAAGAATCACAACATTTTCAAGAACTGCTGGAATTTACATATCTAAATTAGAAAAATGTTTGGTAGATTACACGAGAGATCAAAGATTACATGATTACATCTAGTCTATAACACACAGAACATATAAAACACCTGAAAAACAATGTCGAAAGCAACAAAAAGTCGAAAAGAATAAAAAAGAAAAAGAAACGGATGTAGTGTTTTTGTTTGGTTGTTCCTACTTGGTGAGAACCCAAATAGCATATATCATCCCAGGAATATAACCTAAAAACGTCAGTAGCAAAGAAATCCAAAACTCCAACCGCAAAAAAAAAAAAAAAAAAAAAAAAAAAAAAAAAAAAAAAAAAAAAAANAAAACCCCACCCCAAAAAAAAAAAAAAAAAAAAAAAAAAAAAAGTTAAAGCATACAAAAAGATGAGAGAAACAAAAATTTAATTTGAATATTACTTAAACAATTAATGTTAAATATTAGGTGAAAACACATACCCCGCAACCAAATCTGAGAAATACACCAACAGGAGGTAAGAGTACAGCACAAAGAATTTCAATGAAACTGCCCATTCTTCTTGTCTATTTTGTTTTGTTTTTTGTTCTTGTTTTTGTTTCTTGTTTTTTGTAGATATTTTGTTCTTCTTACCTTTTTCTTTGTTAAAAAAAAACAAGAAAATAAGAATACTTGGATCCGTTTAATAAGGGAATAAACTGAGTTTGAATGTGTAACGTCCTCTGTTTATTCCTAGAAAGAAGGAGCTCCGATTCAACACCAATAACTACCTTACAACTTCCTTTGCGTTTTACACCAATAACTACCCGTTGTCTACGATCCAAAATATGAGATGAAGAATAAAAAAACTTGAATAACTTAAAAATGGTATTCATCATGTTTTTTTATAAACGTTTATGATATTCATCCGTTTTGTTTTCTTATAAATGATATTCATGCCTAACCACTTTTAGCTTATGAACAAGTCAGTTTTTAGCTTTAATTAATATATAGTGTTCATCAAATCAAATACTGAAATACATATTAGAATAAATAAAAATATGAACTTTTTAACTAAACATTTTTTATGAATATAAAAAGATTAATACTCACACCTAATGCAAAGTATATAGTGCTCACCAAACCAACTGGTTCAAAATAAGGAAATATAAAAAAGTGAAAGCAAATAAAAACAGAAAAAGAAATATATATAACTCAACAACTCCAGGAACCTTTATTTTCGAGTCAACGAAACGACGAGGTTCACTGTCGTTTTACGATGTGGAGTTGAAACAGTCAAATGCTTGGCAACATGGATCGCGTATCTGTGGAACAAACGATCCATAATAGCTTCTCCAAAATGAGGAGCCAGAATTGATTCACTGATACATATCTAATGCTGTTTGCGATGTCTTGCCACTGTTTGAATCGCTCTGATGTTTCGTAGAGAACATCTTCACTACTACATGCGTAATGAACACGACATTCACGTGTCTCGATCTTATTGATCTCAAAGGAGCCCTCGCTTTCGACAACTTCCATCACCTCTCCTTCTTCTGGATCATAGAGGCATGTTGAATGCATCTACCTCTAATTCCTTCACTACTCCCTGTTAGGAAGATTCTCGAAAATATTATTATTTATTGTCAAGTTCTTTAGGTTTCCAACCTAAAATGGGATTCTAACATGTCTCTTAATTGAGATGTTACAAACCGAATCTCACTCTAGAACCGGCATAAAATCATATCTGAGCCAACTACTTGAGTCAACACCATGTTTTAAAATATATAATTAGAGAGTTTTTTCTCCATTTAAGATGTTTACATCAGCATGAAAATATTAAATATTATTGAATATGTATATTCATATTTCTTTATATATATTTCTATTTTGAACATAATTAAATTTAAAACAAACCCAAATAAATTAAATACTAAATATAAAGTATATGATAACTTTGTATTAAAAGTTAAAAATGTTTTAATATAAAATGGAGAAAATTAATATAATAAAATATTTTATTCGAAATAGTATATAGTTAGATTTTATTTAAAAAGTTGTATAGATGATATATCCTTTAAAAATGTTATAATGTGTGCTTACGAACTAAAAAAATGTAGAATATAATTTAGTTAACACAATGGATTGCTGAAAAATGTATTATATGTGACTGAAAACGAAAACCTACAGTTCTTTTAAGAATTTTTATTACATAACTGTTTTAAAAATACAATTTAAATTTACAAAATTAAAATAATATATAATAATCAATGGTCATCATACTCAAAAGTTACAAAGAAACATAGATATTTAAAACGTTATATAAATTATTTTATACTATATTTCAAATGCAAATGTGATTTTTCACCATCTTTACAAATTCTACCGTCTAGTAAAAGCATGCTTATAGTTTAAGAGAACTGAACAAACGGAATATTTCAAGTATACTAAATTATTAGAAAGAGAGGAGATGAAGTGTGGAGTTAACATGTTGATAAAATAAAATAAAAAACATATTGAACATATCCTTAGTGTGAGTGGTTGAGTTAACTCAAAAAATAAAGGTTAATACAAAGCTATCATATTTCAAATTAACAAAATACTAGGTGATAACCCGCGCCTTGCGCTGGGTGAAATATTTATTAATTATTTTTTATTAAAATTATTGGTGTTTTCTTTATTTATTTTTCATAATTTATTCTTAATTAATTTCAATAAAAAACACATAACATCACATTCAAAAACCATAACATCAATCATACATAATACTCCATATTTAAATTGTTATTATTTTAAAAAATTAGTAAAATTATATATATATATTGTTTTTAATCATTACAATTAAATATGGTATGATTGTTTTTCTTATTTTTCTAGAAACAAAATAAATATTATGTCAAATAAATTTAAATTTGGTAACATTAAATATGTTAAGTTCAATATGTATTAAATGAAATCATTACTCAAAAACATGATAATTTATGGCTGATTTATAGGTTAATTTATTATTAATATGGGAAAATAATATATATTTGAATCTACTCATAATTAAAAAACTTTTATATAATACACTATATTTATTGCCAACATCATCATATAATTAGAAAATCTCAAAAAAAATCAATAATTATTTTTTAGAACAGTAAAATTAATTTTTAATTTTGTATGAAAATAAATATGAGAAAAAACAGGGAGACTTTTGAATTGTTGCTGCTGATGTTCCTCCTGAATCTCGATCAATTGATGCAGACTTCTGAGTACGAGATCTATGACCTGATGCATTTTTGGTGTCTTTGAAGACAACTTTGTTGACAGGCTACACTACAGAAGACATTAAACAGTCCTCAAGGTATGGCACATCCATCATAGGCCTCCTGATAAATGTATCAGGTTGCTGTACCACGTCAACAAATACTCTATCTACATTAGGTCCGAGTGGAAGTCCATTAACCAATGCCTTTGGATCAACAATTACGTCATTTGTAGACAAATCTAATAGTTTGCTTTTGTTCAGAGAATTATTCTTTGTGCCCTGTCAAACACATTAGGACCACACTATGATTATGTAAGTTCATAACTAATTTTATGCTAAATACTACGATACTAAATTATAAACTTTACCAGTGGTGCAACGTCTTCTGGTTGGAGCCCCTGTTCTATGTTAACACACTTAGCGGCAGGCCATGCAATCAGCTGCCCGATAACTTCTTTAATTGTGAACATGTTACTCGCAGGTCTACAAAGAAATGCTTCTGGTACAGTAGCAATGTCAACCAATACTTTCACATCTGTATGGCCTAAGCGACTGTCATTCATTACCTCATCCAGATCACAAGAAATAATACGACCCTCAGCAACATTCGCATCATCACCAGCCCAATCAATCAAGACACACTTAGGTTGTGTTCTCTTGTTCACACTCTATACAATGTGTCGTAGAATAAACTGTCAGACACTACAAAGTAAAAAAAAAAGTCACATTTATGATATGAATGACTTACTTTTGCAGATGAGTTTTCACCAACTTCAAGTTCTTGTCTCTGTGAGAAAATAAAATGTTAAAAACTCAATTTTATGTAATAGTTCACTAGGTTAATGTATACACGGAGAAGTGTCTAACCTGGTTCTTCATTTTGGCAATTTCTTCTTGTAACTCATTGACCTTTTGCTGGACATGAATTTGCTTCTCCTCCAATTCAGCCATACACTTATGCTTCACTTCAAAACAAGCTAGTTTTGTCTTACTCATGTTTCTACCCATTGTCCTCATTCGACCCGGATTGTCAGTCCTAACAGTTGGCTTAGTGTATCTTGAGCTTCACTTGTGGCACTTGATGAATTACCACCTTTAAGAATATCAGCTGCCTTTACATGCAAATCATAAGTTTATATGACATTCAAACGCTTAAACATTACAAACCAACCAAAACCAATGTTAGAGTTGAGCAAAATGTCGAACTCACAATCTTCTCAGTGGCATCGGTATTCACTGGTGTACCATCTTTTTTGGTACGTGACTTCACCCAGACTTTTAGCCTTGACACTTCAGATGGGTCTGAACTTGCATTTTTCTAAACCAAAATCATAGCAATCAAAAGAATTAGTATTTTAATGAATTGTAAGAACAACATAATTGTAACATACTTACCATCTCTTCAGTAAGTCTAACCATTCCTTTTGGACTACAAGTGTGAGGAATTTGTTTACACCTTCTTTCCTTATAGCTATCGCTCAGTTCCTAACAGAGATGATTGCTAATATGTAATATAGTATCTAATATATAAAGAAAATAAAATGCCAAATATATAAATACCTTAAATGATTGGCTAGTTTTGATTTTAAAAAAACTCTGCCAATCAAATGGAAGAACATTTTTAGGTCGCATGTTCATCCTTTGTTGGTTATTCTTAGCTTCCATAATCGCCTTAACTATGCGAGATTTCGATGACCTCCACAAACATCTCATCTGCTTAAGGACTACCGTATTTTTCTAAGCTTCATCTAGCTCAAATCTTGCGTGCACGATATTTTATGGGATAAAATTCATGTAAATAAACTATCGTCTGAATAAGTAATTAGTTAAATTAGCTGTCACTGTAAAGGAACTGTGACCTGGACAGATTTCCAGAGAACTGTCTTCACATCTTCACCGATCTTTGTCCAACGATCAATTGTGATAGGAACATGTTCTCTCGTACCAATGCACCTACATATGATGACAATTTAACTAAACCAGTACCATAAGGCTCTCCCATGATGGTGAAATCTATTTGTACTCTGTTATTTGGATCCTTAGCGATGTCTTTCATCTTTGTTGGTCCTCGCTGTCTCTTATGCTTAGGTTCAACCACATGATCATCCTCTCCAGATAATTCAATCTCACCTTCAGGTTCCTCCTCCTTCACTCCTTAGGGGTTCCTCCTCCTTCACTCCTTTGCCAGACATTTCATCTCTTACTTTCTCTCTTTCTTCCAAACGTTATGCATCTTGTACAAGCTGCTTGTCTTCTAACTGATGCTCAGTTTGTGTTTCAACGTATTCGGCCTCCTCATTCACTTGACTGTTAACCTTTTTCGGTCTTCTTCCTCTCTGTTTCTTTGTAGGGCACATCTTAATTCACCTGAAATAAATAAATAAAACCAAACGAGTTATAACCATATAAAGTCTTACTACAATACATCAAACAAAAGAAGAGAAAATATGCAAATCAGGGCAATGAGCAACCAGACATACAGAATTAAAATGATCAAGAAACTACAATTAACACATATATGCCTTCACAATCAGCTCGACTATTTTCTGCTTCATACATGTCAACATCCATGTCAACGTTTGATGGCAATGGTCCAATCTCTGCAATTCCATCATCAAATTCTTTCTTACTGTATCTCCTTGAAGGACCTCTCATAACAACATACCAATTTGATGCCTCATCTTCTCTTAAGTAAAACACTTGCTTTGCGTGAGAGGCTAATATGTATGGATCCCTTGAAAACGGTACTTGACTATGATTCATGTTAACTAGTGTGAAACCCTCTTCTATCTTAACTCCATTAACCTTTACTGCCCATTGACACCGGAATAGAGGAACATAAAAGAAATTATAATCCAACAGTATAATGTTTGTTACTCTGCCATAGTATGATACCAAGTCAACCACCTGTAAAGTGTCTTTCGCACTAGACCTACAGACTGCTGTAGCCTCATAAAAAAAACCACTGTTCTGACTTTTCCTATCAACTGATCTTGTATGAAATTGTTGCCCATTCACTATATAACCTGTATACAACCGTGCAGAGCTACGTGGTCCGTACGCCAGTCATTTAAGTGTTTCCTCATGGCCGTCTGAATGAAGAGGTATCTGGGGAAAAAAAAAAGAAATCAGACACCTATACCCAGAAACATAAGTTAAAGACATAAAAACCGGATAGGATATAACTAGCCTTTTTTTAGCCAAGATGCAAAGTTATGATGCATCACGTCTACATCTTCCATTTGAGTGTTGTAGATACTAAATGTGCTCACTTGGATAAAATTAAAAATAAGACGCTTAGTCAGACAAGTTTTCAGAGATAAAAATGACAAATAATATAAAAAGATGTGGAACTTACCCCGCATAAGGATCCACGACAGCCATATTTTGGATGACAGCAAGATGGGTTATTTTTCATCTCTGTTTTTTGTAAGAGCAATAGTGAAACAACCAGTCTTTTTTTTTTCTTTTTCTTTTTAAAATAATTAGCCCAGATTAATATTTTCATAAATATTAAAATCCTCAACATCTATTACAGTTCTCAACAATGCGGAAGTCAAAACTCAAATGAATATCAACTCAATAAATAATAATTCAAACAAAAATATTTCATTCCATTTTGCAACAATATAAAATAATACGATAACAATCAACTCCTATCATCCTCTTCATCTCTCGGCCTCATTCTGCGGTTATCTGCATCACATTGGAATGGAGATGCGTAAGTATTATCAAAAATACTTAGTGAGTGGATCATCCTGCCAGGCCATATACGTCAACCACCAGACAGGACGTCAAACAATACAATAAACAACAACAGCAATGCTCAACAAAAGCAACAGACTGATATGCTCAACATTTGCATGCATCTAGGACCTTGTTCTGCATGGTTTCATGTACATTCGAGTCTCATTTCATTGCACTTAGTGTAGATTTCATCCTCTTAGAAGCATTTAGTCCTTAGGGAAGCATTTAGCATTTCCATTGCATTTGGAGTATGTTTTGCAGGTTAAAAGAGCTTTAAGGAGTTGAGACGTATGGACGTGGTGACCGGAGACAGGCTAGAAGCAGATCAGAGATAAGACGTGTTCGAGGAAGGGCGGAAACAGAGAACTTGGGCAGCGGAAACAGAGGACATAAGGAGCCTGACCAAGACCCGTGGACATGAAAGTCAAGGCACGCGCGTTGACCAAGGGACCCCTTCCCCACTTACTATATAAACTCTTAAGACCTAGTTTTAGGCATCTTATCTTATGTTTTGTTTTTAGCTTTGTAATCAAGACATCTCTCCAAGAAAAATAAAAGACTTCTTTTATTTTGTTGGGAAACCTTTGTATGCTTTTGCTGAATCTTTCAAGTTTAAGGGTGTTTAAGTTTTAATCTTGTTTAGCTCGATTTGAACTTTCTCCCTCTTATTTGCTTGCGTTTTTGGCATGAGTAGCGAGTATAAATCTTTGAGGTTTCGAGGGTGATCGGGAAAGGTTTAGCCTTTGTTCTAATAGATCTTCCATTTGAGCTTGCTCAGTTCGTTTTTCTACAGTAGGGTCCTTAATCCCTTGGCTCTTATCAGATCAATAAGAGCTAAGCATCTAGACTCTCCTCGCCCATAAGGTGTTTGGGAAAATGTCTAAGAGAACTAGTGGTAGAGAGAAATTCTCCCAACCCAAGATATTGGTTGCTTGGGGGGGGCATTCCTTATGCGATTTAAGGCTAGACCTCGATAAAGCTTGCTGCTTTAAGCTCACCAGCGATAGTTGGCTTTGAGTTCTATCTCAGCAAAGCGACTAGACCACGAGAGTGGCTAGTTTACCTTCAGCCTTGCATAAAACGTGAACTTTGCTTGTTCCAGGAGAGATATGTTGAACAGAAGCGACCTTGACAGAGGATACTCACCCAAGACGCCTCCTTTGTCATTCATATCTTAAAAGCTTGCATCTTTATATATATCTGTTAGTCGTTCTTTACATAAAAGTATTCATCTTTAATTCTTTTACGATTCAAAAACACGATTTCACTTGAAGTTAAGCTTTTCTTTGTATTCCTCTTGTCTTACTTTCCATTGGATTGATTTCTTAAGTGCTACAATGATATGAGTAGTAGGCTTGAGGGTAGTTGATACACAAAGAGCCAGTTATCAACTTGGCGCCGTTGCCAACTGGAAATTATTGCATTAGGATTTAAGAATAGCTTTCGATCAAGTTTTTATTTTTCTTTTGTATCACCTTTTGCCAGTACCATTTGCTTGTTGTCTGGGGTTTTTGTCTTTGGTTGAGCATGTTTATGCATACAAGGTCTCACGACAAAGGCAACCTCCTCAGTACTAGTTATCTGCAAAGAGTTGAGCAAGAGAGACGCCTTCGTAAAGCTCAAGAAAGAGCTGAGGAGCAGCCTTTTGACGAGAACCAGCAGTTAGACACTATGGCAGACCAACCAGGGGTACAAGGAAACCAGCGGAATGCTGGTGGACAACCACCGGTAGCTAATCCCCAAGTCGGACCACAAGCTCCCTTAGGAGCAAACCCGCAACCAGCGAATCCAGTTCATCCTCCACGCCCTGCGCGACAAATCGGAGCTGGTGATACACCAAATTCTCATCATAACCGCCACTGAATAACCCCACCACCAGTCCCAAACAACAACTTCGAGATCTAGACAAGCTTGATTTCATTGGTGGAGAATTCATAATTACATGGAATGAAGGATGAAGATCCGCTGAAGCACCTGGACAAGTTTGACAGAATATGTTACTTACAAAAATTCAATGGAGTCACAGAAGATGGATTCAAGCTGAGGCTCTTTCCCTTCTCTCTAGGCGGTAAAGCTCTTGCTTGGGAGGCATCTCTACCTCAATGGTCAGTCACAACTTAAGAACAATGCAAGAAGGCTTTTCTAGCTAAGTTCTTTCCTACTTCCAGGACAGCTCAGTTGAGAAATGAAATCTCAGGTTTCACACAGCTGAATAGTGAAACCTTCAGCGAAGCATATGAGCGCTTCAAGGGCTATCATATGAAATGCCCACACCATGGTTTCTCAAAGGAGAATTTACTGAGAACTCTGTACAGAGGAGTACTACCAAAGTACAGGATGCTGTTGGACACAGCAAGCAACGGTCACTTCATGGGTCAAGATGTCGAAGTTGGACTGCTTTTGGTTGAAAACATAGCGACAAGTGACAGCAATTACAATGAAGAATACGACCGGTCTGACAGAGGGAGCTCCATTCAAGAGGAAAAGCACAAGAAAGAGATAAAAATGCTGAATGACAAGCTCGATAAGCTTCTCACTGGTCAGCAAAAACAAGTGCACTTTGTTTGTGAGGATGAGGTGGTCGAAGAGGAGGAAACACAGGTTGAGGAGGTGAACTACATCACCAACCAAGGGGGATATCAGAAGGGATTCATCAATTACAAGCATAATCCCAACCTATCTTACCGATCAACTAATGTGGAGAACCACAAGACCAAGTTTACTCTCCTCAACAAGTACAACCGCCAAACGGGCAACAGATGGTCTTTTACAAGAAAGGTTACCCACCCAAGATGATCGGTGCACCACCTCAGGGATCTACACAGGCTCAGGCAGGGAGCAGCTCTAGTCAAGACTGATATGAAACAAATACTGCAACAGATCCTTCAAGGACAAGCTACTGGAGCAAGTGAGCTGCACATAAAACTGGCGGACATTCACAACAAAGTTGACAGCTTGCACCATGAGCTCACCAAGAAAATAGAGGAACTTAGCTCCAAGGTAAAGCACTTGGAGTCTCAGAGCTAGAGCAGCTCAAAAGGGATACTACCTGGAAAACCGGTTCCAAACCCGAAGGAGTATGCCAAAGCTATAATGCTCAGAAGCGGCAACGAACTCCAACCACCAGTCAAACAAATACCACTCA
Source organism: Noccaea bulbosa (assembly GCA_900406535.1). NCBI lineage: Eukaryota > Viridiplantae > Streptophyta > Magnoliopsida > Brassicales > Brassicaceae > Noccaea > Noccaea bulbosa. The sequence continues at coordinate 10,428 of OVBJ01002288.1, forward strand.
ATGAGGACATTGTTGTTCAAGAAGGGGGAGTGCCATTGAAAATGATACTCCAGAGCCGCAACTTGAGGAAAGAACCCCAGCTGAGAAGAGGAACCAGAAGGAGGTCGGCAAGAAGAAGGAAAATATCTTTGTGCCACCTCCATACAAACCGAAACTACCTTTCCATTCTCACTTCAAGAAGCAGCAATTGGAGAAGTTTAAAGCATTGTTTGATGAGCAGCTGAAAGAGATCGAAGTGAAAATGCCTTTGCTTGATGCTTTTATGCTAATTCCTCCTAACCAAAAGTTCTTGAAGGGTGCTGTTATGAAAAGGACAAAGGAAGCGCAAGGAATGGTTGTTCTGTCTCACGAATGTAGCGCGATCATCCAGAGGAAAGTGGTCTAGAAGAAGCTGGGAGATCCGGGAAATTTCACCCTGCCTTGTTCACTGGGACCTCTTGCTTTCAACAGCTGTCTTTGTGATATGGGCCGCAGCGTCTCACTAATGCCTTTGACAGTGGCCAAGAAGCTCGGCTTTGAGAAATACAATGACTGCAAGATCTCCTTAGTCTTAGCAGACAGGTCAATCAGACTGCCAATTGGCATGCTTGAGGACCTACCCGTGCGTATAGGGAACGTCGAGATACCGATAGATTTTGTGGTACTAGAGATGGGAGAAAAACCGTTTTTGGCAACAGCTGGGGCAGTGTTAGATGTCAAGAAGGGCAAGATTGAGCTGAACCTTGGGAAATATTTCAGGGTAAAGTTTAACATCAAAGACGTCATGAAGAAGCACACAATCGAAGGACAGATCTTCTGGGTTGAGACACTAGACGAACTGGCAGACGAGTATCTTGAGAAACTTGCAGCAGAAGATAAACTCCAGCTCACCTTGACCAAGGAACCTGAGGAGAAGAGTTACCTCAACACTGTGCAACTAGAGTATGCTAGGCTCCTTGATTTGCACAAGCTCCTAAATGAGGAATCACTTGTGGATGATATCAGAGAGGGAGAAAACCAGGCAGTTGAGGTAAATCAGTTGGAAGCTGCTGAGGGAAAATCAGTTGAACAACCACCTGAGGATGACTGGAGTGAGCTCAAAGCCCCAAAGGTGGACTTAACCACAACCTCACCCCCGATGAGTTAACTTCCCTGCTGGTTGAGCTGCGAAAGTTCAGGAGAGCAATTGGTTACTCTCTTGAGGACATCAAAGGCATATCAACTGAACTGTGCACTCAACGCATACATTTAGACAATGAGTCTAAAGGGTCCATTAAGCATCAGAGGAGGTTGAACTCTAATCTGAAGGAAGTGGTGAACAAGGTGGTGCTCAAGTTGTTAGACGCTGGGGTGATCTACCCAATCAGTGACAGCACTTGGGTGTCTCCTGTTCACTGCGTCCCCAAGAAAGGGGGGGGATTACCGTCCTCAAGAATGATAAAAACGAATTAATCCCTACCAGAACCATAACCGGTCACCGTATGTGTATAGATTACCGGAAGCTCAACTCGGCAACAAGGAATCATCATTTTCCGCTGCCTTTTATCGACCAGATGTTAGAGCGGTTGGCCAAGCATCCTTTCTACTGTTTCCTTGATGGGTATTCTGGTTTCTTTCAAATACCCATACACCCAAATGACCAAGAAAAGACAACCTTTACCTGTCCCTATGGAACCACTGCCTATAAAAGAATGCCCTTTGGCTTGTGCAATGCACCAGCAACCTTTCAAAGATGCATGACTTCTTATATTCTCTGACCTAATTGAGGATATGGTAGAAGTCTTTATGGATGATTTCTTTGTATATGGTTGCTCTTTTGGTTCTTGTTTGTCCAACTTGTGCAGGGTAATCAAGCGATGCGAAGAAACCAACCTGGTCCTGAACTGGGAGAAGTGCCACTTCATGGTACAAGAGGAGATTGTCCTGGGAAACAATATATCAGAGAAGGGAATAGAGGTTGATCAAGCCAAGATTGAGGTCATGGTTCAGCTAGCTCCGCCCAAGAAAGTTAAGGATATAAGAAGCTTCTTGGGGCATGCTTGGTTCTACATGAGGTTCATCAAGGACTTCTCCAAGATTGCTCGGCCCCTGACTCGCTTGTTATGCAAAGAAACATAGTTCTTGTTCGATGATGAATGCCTCAGAGCATTCAAATTGATCAAGGCAGCGTTGGTATCCGCTCCTATTGTACAAGCACCAGACTGCCCCTTCGAGATCATGTGCGACGCTAGTGACTATGCAGTTGGCGCTGTGCTTGGACAGAGAATTGATAAAAAAACTGCACGTCATCTATTACGTACGCAGGACTCTGAACGACGCTCAAGGACGATATGCTACGACTGAGAAAGAGCTTCTTGTTGTGGTCTTTGCCTTCGAGAAGTTTAGAAGCTACCTAGTGGGCTCAAAGGTTGTTGTATACACGGACCACGCAGCTTTGAGGCACATTCTGGCCATGAAGGATATTAAGCCGAGGCTCTTGAGGTGGATACTCCTATTCCAGGAGTTCGACTTAGAGATCTTGGACAAGAAAGGTGTGGAAAACGGGGTTGCTGATCACCTGTCAAGACTTAGGATAGATGAACCAATCCCCATTGACGACTCACTCCCTGAGGAGCAGCTGTTTCTGATAAAGACTTTGGGTCAGAGCGTGTACTTGGCGAGGCAGCTTGAAGAGATCAAGGCTGTGGATGAGAGAGGGACACCCTGGTATGCAGACTTTGCCAACTACTTAATTTGTGGTGAAGTGCCTGCGGATTTGAGACCCTATCAGAGGAAGAAATTCTTTCGGGACATATCCCACTACTTTTGGGATGAACCATACTTGTTCAAGAAGGGATCCGACGGTCTATTCAGAAGGTGTATCGCTCAGGAGGAAGTTGAGGGAATCCTACAACACTGTCACGGCTCCAGCTATGGAGGACATTTCGCAACCTTCAAGACTGCCCAAAAAGTTTTACAAGCCGACTTCTAGTGGCCTAGCCTGTTCAAAGATGTTCACGACTTCATCTTGAGGTGCGATCGCTGCCAGCAGGAGGGGAACATAACTAAGAGAAACGAGATGCCCCAGAACCCAATTCTGGAAGTGGAGGTGTTCGATGTATGGGGAATTGACTTCATGGGACCTACCTCTTATGGAAATTCATATATCCTTGTTACTGTGGATTACGTTTCCAAGTGGGTAGAGGCAGTGGCTTGTCCAACTAACGGTGCCAAAGTGGTGATCAAGTTGTTCAAGAACATCATTTTTCCTAGATATGGTGTGCCCAGAGTTGTGATCAGTGATGGAGGTAGTCATTTCATCAATAAGTTGTTCAAGAACCTACTGAAGAAGTATGGAGTCAAGCACAAGGTTGCTACTCCATACCACCCCCAAACCAGTGGTCAGGTTGAAGACTCGAACAAACAGATCAAGGGAATCCTAAGGACGACAGTGGGAGTGACTAAGAAGGACTGGGCAACTAAGCTTGACGACGCGCTCTGGACCTACAGAACAGCTTACAAGACCCCGATAGGAAGAACTCCTTTCCAGCTTCTGTATGGAATGTTCTGCCACTTACCAGTCGAACTTGAGTACAAGGCACTATGGGCAGTAAAGCTGTTGAACTATGACATAAGGACGGCCCAGGAAAAGAGAGAGGTGGATTTGCATGAGCTTGAAGAGATAAGGCTAGATGCATATGAAAACTCCAAGATCTACAAGGAGAGGACCAAAGCGTTCCATGACAAAAGGATCCTACCAAGGGTTTTCAAGGAAGGAGACAACGCTTTGCTCTTCAACTCGCGGTTAAAGCTGTTTCCTGGGAAGCTCAAGTCAAGATGGTCTGGTCCGTTTAAAATCAAGGAAGTTCTGCCTTATGGAGCAGTTACATTGCTCAACCAGAATGGGGTTGAATTCACAGTGAATGGTCAGAGGCTGAAACAATACCTGGGCCATGAAACGAGTAGAGAAGGAGTTTCAACTCCACTCCAAGACCCTCCCTTAGCCTAAAAGGTTTGAAGAGTCAAGCTTTGAGACTTAAAACAAGCTCACTTGGGAGGAATTCCCATGTTTATCATTGTATATATTTCTTTCTTTGAATCTTTATTTCTGCATGTTTGAGTTTTTTGCCAACAGGTCTAGTAAGAAAAGGAAGGATCTTAGTGAGTCCAAAACCCACCTTGACCACGCTGCTCAAGGCATATGAAAGCTATGGTTTAGGGAAACGGTTTTCACTGTGCCCTAACCGTTGCCAGGTAAGCCCACTTGTCCCTGAACTCGCGGCTCGTTAGCAAATTCGAATTTCACATCTAGCCCGGTTTATTGGAGTTTTTTGTGGGAGAATAATTTTTTCATAAATTAAAAGGAAAAGAGGAGTTATTAAATGGATGGGACGGATTTGATTGGACAGTTACCCTTCAATCTCAACCGTCCATTCTCTCTCTTTCTCTCTCCCACTTTCCCTTCTTATATACCCGAGACCCCTAATCTCTCGCTCTCAAGCTCGAAAGCAGTTTTTAACATAAAAATCTTTTTTGCTTTTCTCTCTAAGTTCTTGCTTTGTTCATCACCTTTGTCTGGATCAATTTTCCCAAGATTATTCCGGTAATTGATTTTTAATTTATGGGAAGAGTTTTCGATTTATCCTTAACTTGCTAGAGCCGTTTAGGTTGGAAAAGCCTTTTACCCATGAGAGAGAGGATTTAGGTTGATTTTCGGATTTCGTTTTGTATGCGCCTCTTTCTTGTTTAGTCTAAAGGTTTATGAGTCTGATTTGGTGTTTCTAAGTTAATTCGGGCCTGATTCGCTTTCGTTGCTTGCTTTTGGACTAAATTTTTCGAAACCCCTCTTTGCTTGGTTTGCTTGTCTCGGAATTAGCCCAATTATCATTATTTTGTAAGATATCTGTTTTACAGAACATGGCGACCACGAGGGGAAAACTTGCAAGAGCAGCCGCTTAAAAGGCACAGGGCAAGAAAACGGCGGTCGAGGACGGTGATGGGAGCAAAAGCAAAGCTTTCGGCTCAACCCGCGCGCATCCGCGCAAAGGAGTACTGAACATTGTTCCGGTAAATTACCTTCGTGGGGACTAGATACCCTGAGCATGAGGCAATGGAGAGTTTGGGGATCCTTGAGGACTGCAATGAGATGTTCAACATGATAGAACTCGACAAATTCATGTCGATGACCTATCCGACCTACAAGGACCAAACAATCGACTTCCTTTCATCCTTGAAGGTCCACCATTATGAGCCTGACGAAGTGACGCCAGAAGGAGAAGGAAGCGGCTTCATCACATTCATGGTCAAGAAGGAGAAGCACCGTGTGACCTTTACCGATCTCGAAGACATCTATGGGTTCTCCCACAAGGACGGAAGGCAACTGACCTCGATGATCACCAAGGAGGAGAACGATGGTCTCTGGGACACAATAGCGAGGGGCAAGTTCAAATCGAACACAGCAAAGAGATCGCAAATAAGGAGCCCAGTCTTGCGCTATGTGCACAAGGCGTTGTCTCTCACCTTCTTTGCACGAACGGACACGAGCAATGTGATGGAGAAAGAGTTGGAGCTGATCAACGCAGGCATTGAATATTGTCTGGATGTCATGAGCAGTGGAAAGAAGATGGCCGGAGACAATTCCAACTCTAGCTTGGTCACGCACTTAATGAGAAGCTTCATGGGGTACAAGGATTGGTCGGTCACTCTGGACAAGATGGGAAAAGCAAGAGTCGGGCAGGTCAGCGTAGGAGGAATCATCACGCCTATTCTGGTGCACTGCAGAGTTGAACTCACTTCCTTAGAGCAGAAGAGGTCGAGGGCAAATATATCTACATCTTCGCTCATCATGACTTCCCTGTCGCTTACACCCTCCTGCCAAACGAAGCCCTCACGGTGATCAAAATAAAGGGGAACATTGAGTTCTTGCTCCCCTTCCGAGCACTTTACGACCCGACCCCTGGAGTGCAACAGCCAGCAGACTCAGGCGACGAGCCGGTGCATATTGGAGAAGAGGGTGCCGACAGTGACCAAGACAGACTCCTAGACGAGCACCAGACAGACGAGTACAACTTTGCGCCATACAATGCCACTGGGAAGAACGTCGCCTTGAATGCGGCTCACAAGCACATCAACTTGTTGCAGCAGTGGAGCAAGTGTCAGGACAAAACTATCAAGACGGTCAGGAAGTTGTCAGCACAGCTCAGGAATATTGCGCCTTGCACTCCTCCGCCGCAAGAAAGCTACTCTGATTGTGAGATCAACCGCGACACTCAGGCTCCACCAAAAACTGCCCCTTCTTTCGAAGCAGCTCCGTCAGCCCCGAGGAAAAGAAAAGCCTCGCGATCTCCATCTCTTTCACACTCCTCGTATGAACTCATCTCATCCGACTCTGCTGAAATATAGTCGGTACAACTCCAACCTTGTGAATTGCATGCATTTTTCTTTTCTGTTTCATATTTGCATTTATTCTTGTTTGTTGTTTTGATCTCAACACCATATTTCTATCACACAAGGAACCGTGTGATTTAAGTGTGAGGGAGGGGTCAACAGCACTCGAGTCTCATATTTGCATTCATATAGAATATCATGTAAATTTTCTCAAAAACATTTCAAATATAAAAAAAAAAAAAAAAAAAAAAANAAAAAAAAAAAAAAAAAAAGTATGTAGTTTGCATTCATTTCATCGAGCCTTGAGCAGTATTTGGGTAAGTTGAACAGTTGAATTGCAGGATTAGCTCAATGACCTAGTTCTAAGTTCTTTGGCGCATTTGATTGAGCTTGAAGTTAAGGCAGAACCGCATCACTTGAGTGCATCTTGATCACCCTAGCAAAACCGAATGCATTGTTGTGATCTGAATCCACTCCCTACTTTATAGAACCTAAACTTGACTTTTAATTATCATCCTCATGCTTAGCGAGTTTGCTCATGGATCATACATACTTGAATCATCTTTGCACATTGTTTCATCCTCTCTTGTTGATTCAAGTAGAACACCCCACCTTTAACCAATCCTTTCCTTTGAACCATTTGATATTCTTGTGTGATTGTGAAGGCTTTTATTGTGGAAGCTTGGCATAAAGTGTTAGGCTTAGACCGACAAGGATAGTTGATCATGTAGATTATAATCCACACTTTTTGGACTAAACTAGGCTAAGTTGAGGATTTTGGAACTCATCTCGGATTAGGAGTGTTAAAAAGGAAAAAGGAAGTCTAGCTTGGGCGAAAGAAAGAGCTCAGCTAGAGTAAGGTTAATCATAAGGGCTTGGTCTTAGTGAGCAAAAGTTAGCCCCGATCTAAAAAAAAAAAAAAAAAAAAAAAAAAGGGGNGGGTTAGGGCAGAAGCAAAAGATATTAGACCAAGTCTCGAAAATTTTGGTAGAAGCCTTAGAAAATCTCTTAGCTGGCCGAATAAAAAGCTCTTTGGGAAAGCGAGCAAGAACAGGGGAAATCAAAAAGAAAAAGGGTAGAAATAGGAGGGCTTTGAGTTGTACTTAATTTGGGGTTTAGGAACCAGTTTAGGTGCAAAGGGTAGATGATCATCTATCCTTGTATGCATCAGTTGGTTGATGTCTTGCGTTTCAGCACATTCTAACGCATGTTTTTGACAGGTTTTATAGAGTCTTTCTAATCCTTCTTGAGTCTTTTCAGGTCCAAAGACGTTCAAAAGAGAGTTCCCGCTCAAGGTGGAGCAAAAGGTGAAACCATGCAAAAAAGAGCGAAAATGCCGATTTACGAAGTCCATTCGGGCACTGTTCACATTCGGGCACTGTTCAATCCGCCATTCGATCGAGCCTCCTCAACCACCATTCGATCACCTCATTCGATCTGCCATTCGGTCAACTTGATCGATTGGCATTAGGTCACTCCAGCAGATCAGCCATTCGGTCTCCTTAAGCGATCAGTCGTTCGGTCTGCCTGATCGACCAGCCGTTCGATCGAATGCCTGCAAGATAGGAAATTGAGTTAGCTTTCATTTGCCGCCGGTTTCACGTCATTCTGATATGCGGTTGAAGAGATATGATGATTTTAATGAAGGCATGTCAGAACCGCTCGACCACTCGACCCGACCACTCGAATGCCCATTCGACCTGCCCATCCGGATGCCCGTTCAACCATCCACCCGAATGCCCATTCGACTGATCCACCCAGATGCCCATTCAATCATCCACCCGAATGCCCATTCGACTGATCCACCCGGATGCCCATTCAACCATCCACCCGAATGCCCATTCGACTGATCCACCCGGATGCCCATTCGACCATCCGACCGAACGCCTGTTTTGTCACTCGACCCGAAGACCCGTCCAGTCGACCCGACCGACCGCCCATTCGGTCGACCCATTCGATCGACGCGCTCCATCGCTGTTCGATCTCCACCGTTCGATCTACACTGTTCGAACACCTGACCTATTTACCCATTTTTTCAGCCATTTGTTGATGCTATGCTTTTTTCACAGTTTGACATTTTAGTACTGTTCATTGCTGTTTTTCTGAGGGAGAAGATTTCGAAACCTTTGTGACAGTTTGGAGAAGATTTCTGAACCCTCTTGTTTACCGTTTTCTATTCATTTAATGGATTTCATTTCATCTATTGCTGTGATTTGTTCAATCATGTTTGAGTAGTCGATCTACTGGATCTAGGTCTTTCAAAGGAGTTTCATGAGTTAGCTAACTGAATGCAG
>OVBJ01002289.1:0-19064 GCA_900406535.1 Noccaea bulbosa
GGCTTATTGTTATGCCTCACGGAAGATGAAACTAGACTCGTTGTTTGGAATCCGTATACTGGCCAAACCCGGTGGTTCAAACTATTACCTAATCGCTCTGGAATCTGCCGCTATAATTATGCTATAGGATACGATGAGATTAGCAAATCAGGCCGCAAGTACAAAGTTTTGAGATTTGGTACAACTTGTCACGGAAACGTTCGGTGTGAAATCTACTACATCAACCCTTCCAAGGATGATATTACAATGCCTATCACTATCAACCCGGAGTGGGATATAGAGTTTTATGCACGTGGCGTGTCTTTGAATGGAAATACATATTGGTTTGCTCAGCAGCTGTTTCCATATCCGGTTGACATATCAGAGGTCCCAGATTTCTTGATCTGTTATGATTTTACCACAGAGAGATTTGGACAGCCTCTGAGTCTACCGTTTCACTCTTACGCCGAGGATACTGTGAGTCTCTCTAGTGTTAGAAATGAGCAACTTGCTGTGTTATATCAGCACCAGTTTACATTACGTATGGAGATATGGATTACCACTAAGATTGATCCTCAAGTGGTATCGTGGAACAAATTTTACTTGTTAGCTGTGGATATGGAACCACTCATTGGTCAACATCAATTTGATGTCGCATTTGCGAGTTTCTTTGTTGACGAGGAGAAGAAAGTCGCCGTGGTTCTTGATCTTGTTGGAGGTTCCAGGGTAGCATATATCGTTGGGGAGGATGGATATTTCAAAAAAGAGGACTTGTTGGGAGGAGGATCTCGAAACTTTTATCTAGGCCCACATGTGTGCTCTTTTGTCCCAAGTTTAGCGCAAATCAAACCAGGCGGCAAAAGGAAGAAAAACCACATTGTCAAGTACCCCTAGTTAGTTTATTGCTTTCTCTCTTCTCTCTTTGTGATGTTCTTTTTCAGTCAATTATTCAATTTGTTTTTCACCTCTTGTTTGCTATTTGAGGCCGAAAAAATAAACGCTTCTTCCAATGAAAGTACAAGATGTTGTTACAGACATATATTGACAAGTGCATCTGGTCATCTGGAAATCTAAATTTATTTGTTCCTAAGATAAAGCGATTACCTTTTGCACATGCTGCTACTCATACTAGTAGTACCCACAATAAAAACTAGAAAGAGATGGAAAGAGAAAGAATGGAAAATAAATGTTATTTAGTCTGCAGAAACGAGATTGTATTAGTCTCAAGTACACTCTCATAGAGATCGTACGTCAACAAACAACTTTTACTACAAAAATGACTTCATCAGTCTCATTCAAAGCAAAAGACAACACCTACGAGTCTACATGAAACGACAGAGAGAGAAATCGATACTGCTTTTGATTGACCGTGTTCAAATTTGGAGACATTATCATATTACTGAGACTGACATTTCTGGAGGGATCTGGTAACGGCGACGTTTAGGGACGAGTGGAGCACGCGTGGTTTCATTTTCCCGCACGTATCGCATTAAAAAAATCAATTAAAATTATATTGGACTTTTAAAAAAAAAAAAAAAACGTGAACGGCAGGATTCGAACCTGCGCGGGCAGAGCCCACATGATTTCTAGTCATGCCCGATAACCACTCCGGCACGTCCACTCTCGTGTTAATTGACATCTGTCTTGTTATATATATATCCTAATCCATTTTAAAGAAACTTTCACGCCAAGAACAAAGCCGCCCAATCCAAAATATGAAAGGAAGCTGCCGAGTTGAACGATAGAAAGTGGAGAAAAATTGCTAAAACAGAAAAGTCACAAATCACAATGAACTAAAATACCAAAATATTCAGGTACTTTGTAACCAATAACAGAGTCTGATACGAGAAGCCTATTTGGGATTTTACCATCTTCTTTCTTTCTCCTAACTCTCACATTGCCGATATAAACAACTGAATTCTCGCCTGTCCTCGTTCCTTCTCCTCTGCTCCTTCAATATCTCCAATGTTGTCATGATATTCCTGTCAGGGGCTTACTTATGTTAGCAAAAACAGCAACAAGGAAAAGATAAAATTGGGTCGCAGAGAGTACAAGTTAAAACAATATGGTGCGAAAAAGAGAGATTCATTTCCAGAACTTGTGCGAAATGGTTGAGAGCTAATCCGTGCTGGGATTTGGACTTATCAAATTGTTAAAAAAAGTTGTCTCCATATCAAAGTCAACACATTAATTAATTGCTGTAGAGACTACTCTTAGGTGTTAAAAGAGAGAACCTGAAGTATCTCCTTCACATCGCTTTTACTGAGCTTTTGTTGCTTCAACAGCAGCTCAATCCGCGCTCTCATTCCAGAATGCCTACACGTAAGGATTTTTTTACAACTTATTATGCCGAAACTAAAAGCTTATGAGTTATGAATGCATCTCAAAGGTGTTTTAAAGGACGATGGGCTTACTCAGAACACCAAATATGGCCCAGGATAACAGCAACAAGCTGCAATTTCAGAGCTAACATTACTCGGGGTTAAGAAACAAATAGGAAACAAGACAAATATCTCATTCTTAATCTAAACTTAGTCGAACCTGAAGACTGTAGAGGCCTGACTCTAACTTCCGATTGTACTTTTCATCTTCATCCAACTGTAAAGCAACACAGTGGAATCAATTCATAGACAAACAAATTCAAGCTTCGAATGAAAACACTAAAACATATTGAGGAGAAACTGATTTACCTCAAGGTCATCAAGCTCAAGTTGGTCTAACCTCTCGGCCGCTGATCTAACCCTATCAGAGTATCTGCCAAGTGCAAAGACACAACTTTAAGATAAGTACTACTGAATGGTTACTACACTCAAGAGATACAAAATATAACAAAGCAATGACGCAAAGGAATGTTGGCTCTTTAGTCAGATGCTCAAAATGAAATAACTGAAGAGGAACAGAACACTAATATTACCTCATGTATAGTTCCATAAGGCGATCGATCTTCTCATATTCGTTCTCTACGAACTTGCTCAGCAAACGGTCTCTTCTAGAACCCCTAAGAATCCCAGCTGAATGAAACCAATGAATTAGCATCAAGAGCATGCAAGCACAGCACATTTCTTTTTACATGAACATATCACTTGACTTCTTACCAAACAATGACGCAATCAGCGAAATAACCCGCTCCTCTAGCTCCTCCTTATACCGCTCCCTTTTGATCCTCTTGTTAAGCGGAATCTAAACAGTCAACGAAGTAAACAAAATCACTATGAAAGCAACATTTCAACGTTTTCTAACGGAACATAGAGAAAGATGCTCAGAAAAGAAGAAGTGGGATTTGAGAACTTGCCTTACCCATGAAAGCAGCAAATGCTGTTTTCAGGCCCATAACATCTAAAAACCTCTCACATGCAGGTGGATAATTGGTCATGGCGAAGTCGAGAGCCCGAATTGCAGACCCGTAAGCATACTTCTTCTGCTTCATGATGATAATCATCAGCTCAACTCCTTCCGCATTCACGAACCTCTCCTTGTTCTCCAATGGCATCAAGAGGCAACACAGACTATCGAATAGATTCTCTAACATCTCTTCCTCGTCAGGATTTCTGGGATCCTTGGACTTATACATCGCCACACCCTCCAGCAGAGCGTCTACGCCATTCATTTGCCCTAGCCGTTTCTGGTTCGCCGTGCTGTTTTGCAGCAGAATCGCTAAAATCTCAGACGCGTATTGCTTGATACCCTCGAACTCCCTCACCTTGATCTTCACGAGAAGCCACCGCAACAGCTTCGTCCGTTCACACACCATTTCAGCTACAGCCGGCTTCACTTCCACCAGATTCTCAATCACCGTCAAGGTTGCGTATATAGCCGTTGCCTCATCTGGGTCTGCCTCCGATAACCGGTTCATATTCTGAACCAAGAGCTCGAGCACATTGTTTTCAACCAGGGCGTCGACTAGCACACGCGCCGGCTCGTCGTTATCCTCTACGGCATCTTCGTCAGTCAGATCCTGAAGAAGCTGAACAACATCGTTCGCGATGTCGGCGTTTTCATGGGAGAGGAGATTCACAATCGAAGAAACCGTATTCGAGGCAACAAGGTCCGGGTAAAGCTCCGGAGCCCCGGCGAGAACCTTGAGCTTTTGCAAATCATCGTGTAGGTCAACCTCCGAGTCTGCGAACTTTTCAGGATTCTCCACATACTTGAGCCGAGCAGCTATGTTGTCCCTGAGACGCCGCTCGAAGGATAGGACAAGCTTTTTTAGGGTTTTAAGATCAACTGCCTCTACTGGGTTATGCGAAGAATTCTCGATTGCTTCAAGGAGGGAAAGATCTACAGTGTTCGGCTCGTAGCCGTCGGAGCCTCGATACGCCGGCGGTAATGACGGCGGCGAGTTGTGCCCGGCGTCGATTGTTTTCCGTTTTCTGGCGTGATTCGAGACTTCCATGACTAAACTCTGCATCTCAAACCAGATTTTGGTTTAGGGGCTTAAAAAGAGGTGAAGATCCTGGACATTTTAATTTGGGCTTTAAAATTTATTAAAAGCCCAAACTTTAAGCAAGATTTTGATTAAATGCTTTATAAACAATTTATTTTTTGGCCAATCAAATATCTCCTTTTTGAAACATGTCAGATACATGATTTATGAAAAGGAAGGGAAATAAACCCCACACACTAAGCAAAATTAGATCGTCTTCTCTCTTTCTCTCTCTCTCCGCCGCTGCGTAATCTCTGATCTATGGTTCTCCGTTCGCCGGCGGGAGAGTTTGAGAAAGCGTGAAAATGGGATTTCTCTCCAACAAAATAACCATTGATGAAGTGAAACCAGGCGATCACATCTATTCATGGCGTCAGGCCTATGTCTACGCCCATCACGGTATCATCTCTCTCTGTTTCCCTATTTATAGATTACATACATTGTGATTCTAGATGCATCTATTTTCAGTCGTAGGTATCTCAATTCGATTAACTAATTAGATTCGCGAACGCTTCCAAATTGGGGGAAGAATAATAATATTCTGTTTCGATTTTGATCAAAATAAACGTTTAGGAGATTTCTTCGATAATGATTCTAACTAACAATTTATCTGTTTCTAGAAGGATAAATAGTGATCCTTGATCGTTGTAAAGGAATGTGGTATAATGTAATTGACAGCAACCTCAATGCTAACTTTTCTAGTGTTGTTCTAGACTAGACTCGATTAGGCTCAATTGGTTATTGGCTACATATTTGGGATCTTCTCTTTTGTAGATGTTACTTATCTTTCTGTATGATTTGCAGGAATCTATGTAGGTGATGGACAAGTCAACCATTTCACTCGTGGGGATGGCCAAGAGACTGGAACTGGGACTTTCTTGGACAAGATCATTGTTAGTTCATCCCCAAATCATGGAGACAGCCCGTGTCCAAACTGTGGAGATAGATCCATCAAGGTTGGTGGTGTAGTCTCTTCTTGTCTCGACTGCTTCCTCGCCGGAGGTGATCTGTACGTCTTCGAGTACGGTGTCTCTCCTGCTGTTTTCCTTGCCAAGCCTCGAGGTGGCGTGTGCACGATAGCGTCTTCAGATCCTCCAGAGGAAGTCATTTACCGTGCAAACTTCCTCTTGCGAAATGGTTTCGGTGTCTACAACGTTTTCAAGAACAACTGTGAGGACTTTGCCATCTATTGCAAGACTGGTTTGCTGGTGGCGAACACTGATGTGGGAAGGAGCGGTCAAGCCGCTACAATGGCTGCTGCTGCTAGCGTTGTTCTTTCTGCGCCAGTCAGGTTTGTAGCAGGGTTTGGTGGTTTGGCTGTGGCTGGCTATGGCATGTACTGCGTCGGTCGCTTGGTTTCAGACATTGGCATGCGATGGGATGTCAGCAAGGTCCCTGTGGAGAGACTAGTTGCTGATATGGATGATATGGCTGGAATGGAAAATAGTGAAACGGAGGACAAGAAGACGACTTAACCGCTATTTGTTCCAGACTGGTCCGGTTTGGGACTACTGTGATTGATTTTTCTTATTGCAACTGTTGTGGAGTTAAAGCAAGAGAACATGCTCAATGCTGTATCGAATTGTACAACTTCGTTTGTTATGTTATTATGATGAAACTTGGCTTATGGATAAGCCTGAACGACGATTATTCACTTTGTTATATACACTAATGTAAATCGAGCAAAGTGATGTTTTTACATTTATAAGAAGCTTTGAAAAGAATTTATTAATCGTTGCCTTGTGGAAAGTTAACCAAGTAAATAGCAACCAAAGTGACGGCTGCTCCGACCAATTGCAACCAGGAGAAAGTCTCATCAAGGTACAGATACCTGTTTCCGAACCAAACAAATAAGAATACGAACCAACGAGTAAACAAACTTGTGATCAGAAAGAATCATGAAAATGTTGTTTGATGACGACTTTAGTCTTACCCAAAGATTGAAGCAAACATTGGTGTCAAGAAAGTGAGTGAACTGAGTTTAGTCAGGCTTCCTGCAAAACGAGAGACATCATAAAAACAATCAGAAATCGGAAACCGAAAGCAGTGATGATACTATCACGAGGAGAGGAGGCAGCGAAATCGAACCTTTAGTCGCGCTGTAGAAATAAACACCGTAGCTAATGGCACTGCCAAAAATGGATGTGTAGAGAAGTGCTATGACATCATTTGTGGTTAGCTCTTGAATACCGCCATTGAAAACCGGGTCATGGTTTATAATGGAAATCGCCAAAAGAGGAAGACCACCGATTACCATATGCTGCAGATAAAATTAGCTCTTGTAAGAAGAACTCTCGAAGACAAGTAAAATTTGAAAGGGGCGGCGAGGATGGAGCATCATTACCCAACCGGTTGCCATAATTGGATCTGAGTATTTTGAGACCCAACGGACCATTACTGTGCCAATAGCCATGCTCTGAGCCGCAAGAAGCATCCACCACTCTCCACTTCCCCACAAGGAAATGCTATTACCATCTGAAGTAACTGATGGAACCTGTAATGACTCAGACATACATTATCCTCAAGTTGCAACAACATTTTCGAGAACTTAGCTCGGTCTTGGCTTAGAACATGAAAATGGAAAAATATTATTATATACCTCAAGAAGCAAAAGTCCAGCAACCCCAAGAACCAAACCTCCAGCTCTCACTATTCCAATGGACTCGCCAAACAAGAAGGATGCTAATACAGCTACAGTCAGTGGCTGCGAATCAATTATAACCTGCAACACAAAGAAAGTCTCAAACTGTTTGGTCATTTAAGAGCAAAAGAATACAAGGTAGCAGAGAGAAACACTTCCTTACACTTCCTAAACCAGCAGAAGTCCTCTGTAATCCTTGAGCAAGAAATCCCTGAACCATCAGCATCAGCATCATTATCATTCAGAGAGAGAAGAATTTATCAAGTTTTTAACTCTTAGGGGTCAGGGTCAAGTAAGCAGACCTGGAAACAAGTGGCGTCCACAAGAGCAAAGAGAGCAATAGAGAGCCAAGCATTGATTCCTTTAGGCAAAGGCCTGCCTCTGTAAACCGCAAACGCAACCAGCAACAAACCGGCCGGGATTAACCGAAACGCAGCGACAAAGAAAGGACCGGTTATCGGCAATACCTCTTTCATCGCCACCATCGCCGTCCCCCGGAAAAAGAAGGGTGAAATCAGAACCGTCCATTCGAGCCACGATCCATCTCCGCCGTTCAATATTCCGGAGCTCTGATTCTCCTCGTCTTCTCCGTTATAGACGCACTCCACGTTTGATCCCATCCCGACGCAATCTACAGACGGAGATGGAGATGGAGATGGCTTAGTCTCCTCCGCATTTTTGTTGCTTGTGGTGCTTCTCCGGACAACGGAATCTCCATGGATTCGACGTTTACCGATCACACCAGTGACCAGACTATGCTTCGAGCCGAATTTGCTCTGTCGCAAGGGTTTAATCGAAGTGCTGGATGGATATTTGTTTCCACAATTCAAATTCGTTCGTTCAGTAGTAGACAAGCAATAGTTAGGAGAAGCAAAGAAACAACCAGAAGAAGAAGCGATGACCGACCATGGCCACTCCATTGTATGCTGCTTGCTTGTGTTTACAACAGAGAGAGGATAAAGTTTGTATCTTTTCGATTTAACAGAGAAGTAATGGCCACATGTTTCTAAGTTTTAAGCATCAGAGAAACCAAAATAACATTATATGTACACACGTGTATGCATCTACACTTGCCATCTGAGGCATTGTTACGTCATGAAAAACAAAATAAAGCTTTTGATTACTTCCTTGTGAGTCAGCAACCAGAATCATGCAATCACTCTCGAACGTTCTTCTAGAAGCTGCTTCTTCTGATTTACCCTGAAATAGTCCTGCCATGAGAAAAAAAAAAGCTGAAAGCTTAGCCCTTTCGAAGAAGAGCAAACAACCCTGAGAAATTAGACAACAGCCATTTCATTTCACCTTGACACTTCAACCTCGAGTGAGAAACTCGCGAATGGAACCAGCCTTTCCACGCTTGCTAGCCTGCGTATTTTGATTAGTGTTAAGAAAATAGCTGGATGATCCTACATTATTGATGATGCAAAGATGATTTTGATTGAAACCTTTTTTTCATTGATAAACAAGTCCTCTGCAACGGCTTCCCTCTGCTTCCTCTTCTTCTCTTCTTTCATAAAATCTGCCACTTCACCGCTATCGTACTCTCTGTCATCACCAAAAAAAAACAAACGCCTAAGTGAACAAAGAGGACAAAACATTAGGAGATAACGAGCAAGAAAAAGACTCGAGATTTACTTGTATGGATCTTTGGCGAAAGGTATTAGACTACTGAAGCTGTTTCCGGATGTAACATTTCCCTAACAAAACAAATCATCATAGTCACGAACATAATAACATTTGTCCAGAATCCAAAGGTTTCTGTCTTACCTTTCTGAATCGCTTGAAGTCAACAACTCCTTCCTCTCCTGTGGACCGAACATTTCTAATTGATCGCAGATCCCTAACAAAAAGATCCTGAGTGTAGATAATCTCCGACTTCCCAGATTCAGCCTCTTCATTTCGATCCCTTCGGATTGTCACATCAGGGACACTATCACTCGGCTTCTTCTCATCACTGTAGCCTCTCATTTCAGTATCTGCCGTTAAGTTTACGCTTTTAAACTCATTCAGATTCATAGTTTCTTCCCGTATCGTAACGGGACTCTCACTCTCCTCTATTACAATAGCAGCAGGCTTCTCTGGTGTTTCTGCCTTATTTTTAGCATCGATGATATGAACTGACGAGGTTGTTTCTTCCTCTTCAGCATCAGAATCTGCTACCACTGTCTCATCCGTAGAGCACGACGATGAAATGACAACTACAAACAAGAAACGTTTCAAGATTAGAGTTTTGCAATTCATAATTCCAAAGAAAAGCAAACAAATTTGGCATTGAGTGTGTATTCACCAGAAGGAGCTATCAGCGAAGTAGAAGGTAGGTTTCCGGAAAAGATAGCGCATACTAAATCCATCTCCTTCACTCTAGACAACAGACTGAGATGCTTCAAATGGCCAAATCTGTCTCCTGAACTTTTTGGGATGACACATATCATGCGGTTAGTTTCTCCATCCTGAGAATCCTGCAAAGTTGATTATAGTTGTTAGGCCTACTCACAGAAAGACCAAATGAGCAAAACTGTATAACAAAGCACAAACCTGACTCATGGAGCTAATGTCTGCTACGGCAACAGTCTCTGCCCCACATACTTTCATTAACGATGAGAAGCTACTTCCAAATCTGTACTGCATAAAGAAAAAAGAAAAAAAAAAAGAAAGAGACTGTAATCTCTTATTCATATCAATAATTCAGTCAAATTCTTTTTTAGACAAATTAGGGATTATACCGTGTCTGTTGGTTCCAACACAAAGGTGAATCCTTCTAGACAATTCTCACGGACGATTGGCTCCATGACATCCACCAAAGCTTCTTCCACCATCACTGATGGTCTATACCTGAAATATCATTTGCATGTCAGTAACTGAATAGTTTGTTATACAACTTGAATTAACATTAAGCTTACAAGATACTCACTGACTGTTTCCAGGAAATTCGCCGCGGATACTTTTCTCTGCGAGAAGCTATACAAACAACTTAAGCTAATTAAAACCCATCAACAAACAACTAGCAAAGAGTGACAATGAAATTCTCAAACATACCTTAACCCAATTTGTCAGAATGATTGGTTTTTTGGCTAAAATTGCATTAACCAAAGCTTCATTCACTTGGATAAGTGGATCAATAAGCACATGAGTGCACTCCTCACTCAAGGTTGTAGCAACATGAGCACCTGAACATCAACATATTTGAAACTAAATACATGAACCAAGTTTACTTGCTTTAGGAATGAGATAAGATTTTCACTAACCGATTGATGAAACTGCATCTTGTACTGACTGATCCATCTTAGAGGAAGGGCAGATGTAAAACACCAGAGGAAATAAAGACAACCTGCAATGATTTTAATTTGAAATAGGAACGGATATAGGCCATCATATTACATGAAAATACAACCAAAATTAGAAAACAAAAACATCAGATTGAGTAGCCAGGAATACCTGTAAGTTGCTGCACCAGTTCCAAATGTGATAATATCTCCATCTCTGAGAATTTTCTCCTTATTAGGTAGCCAATGAACTTTGTCTTTTGTCCCGAGCTCAGTTTTGACAAAGGTCCCATACTTTGAACAATCTTTGACACGGATAACAGATGATTTGTTGCTCCGAGAGGTTGAAACAGCTGTTGAATCCAAAGTTAACTCTGCGTGGATCCTAGAGACCCCCTTATCCTTATTGATAATTATATCACATCCTACAGAAAAAGATATTCCATTGGCACAGATTTAACATGATAATCCCAACAAACAAGTAAGAAAATGAAGAACTAATAGCAACAATACCTTTTCGACCAATCTTGTAGTTCCCTTTTGAAAAGATGTAGTATTTCTCTTCACCTGAAGACACAGACTCAACTCATTTCACAACTAATCAAGGGTGAAAACAATCGAGATTCTTTGAAAAGCAAGATTAAAGCTAAAACAAACTCACTTTTCTAGCAAAACCCAGAAGAAATTTGGGATTTTTCCAACATTGATTAGACAACAGTAATGAAAAAAGCAAAAGAATCACTACAAATTAAGGGTACAAAATGAGATTTTGGGTCTTTCAAAGAATAGAATATAGTTGAGAACTGCAATTACTGGACTAAAATTTTCGTAATGGTGTAGGAAGCAATCAAATTCGTTTCATTTGCAAGCTTTCTCTGAAAGACTGTACATTATAGATAAAATACATACTGCCACAGAATTTCTAAAAAGGTGAGACTAATCGAATCTAATGGGTCAAAAACCTGAGAGAGGATCAACGGGTAAGAGACTCCAAACCATCGATTCGCTCCAAGAAATTGTAGGATCCCGAAATTGAATTCGAAAGGGTTTTTCTACTCTCGATTCGTCAGAATTTTTGCTGGGTTTTAAGCAAACGGTTTTCGACAAAATAAGGAAAACGGAGACCGGTTTAATACCTCAACCGTTCGAATCGATTTTAAAAGTAAACCGGATATTTTTCGGTTTATCATGGTTTCGAATAATCTGAAGCGCATTGATTTTTGTGGGCAAAACAGAGGTCGAAAACAAATCCCATTCCTTGGAACTGCAAACCAGTAAGCTCTTTCACTTCTTTCTTCTCGAAATTTATTCATCATAGGTGTGTTTTAGAGTTTCGGTGAAGTTGGAAATGTATTCATTTTTTTGTTATCCTGAAGTAGTTTCTCTGTCTCTGTTCTCAATTTCTCATCAAGGTGTGAGATGCAGTGATGTGGATTCCTTAACAATTTGGGGACTCATTAATGTATTTTATAGTTTTGGAGATTGAACGATTTCGTTCCGGGGTCTATGTCGGCAATATTTGACTGTGTTGTTAATGCCCATAAGGTGTTTGTCAAATTGCCTGAATTTGGAATCAGTTCTTGATCAAATACATTTCCTGTATATGGCTTAGTCGATTCGTTTCATTTCATTCCAAATCACTGGACTTTTCAGTTATTTAGATGATAATACCGGCAATTTACAATTGTTTTCAGCTAATGGGTGTTTAGTTTGCATTTGTAGGTTTCCACCTACTTGGCTATTCAAGAAAGGTTACAGCATATGAATCTATGGCATATGCAGCGGGAATGACACTTGCTTCAAGGACTATCTTCCCTATTTGTTCCAAAACCTTCTTATCTCCCTTACGTGTGGCTTCTTTACTCGTTTTTCCTGAGAAATCCTCCTCCACTTTCTTCAGAAGGGTCCAAATTCATCACCTTTTCTCCGCTTCTACAACTCCTCTGTTCTCCTCTGTCAAGAGTTGTTCAGTTCACTCTACTTCTTCATCTCTCGAGACAGAAAGTCAAGCTGTTTCTCGACCTAATGTAGTCGATATACTGGAAGAAAGGGGACTCCTCGAGTCCATCACCAGCGAGAATCTCAGGTCTGCTTGTTCTGATCCTAGCGTAGCTCCTCTAAAGGTGTACTGTGGGTTTGATCCAACGGCTGAGACTTTACACTTGGGTAATCTACTTGGTATCATTGTGCTTTCTTGGTTCCAAAGATGTGGACATCAAGCCGTTGGTTTAATCGGTGGTGCCACGGGACGAGTTGGTGACCCATCTGGTAAAAGTCTAGAAAGACCTGAGCTTGACGCCGATACATTGGAGAAGAACATTTCCGGGATTAAAAACATCATCGTCAAGATACTTGGTCGCAACTCGAGCTCTTATGTGATTCTTAATAACTATGACTGGTGGAAAGATGTGAAAATGCTCGACTTTCTGAAAGATGTCGGTCGGTTTGCTAGAGTTAGCTCTATGCTGGCAAAGGAGAGCGTGAAGAAGAGATTAGAATCAGAACAAGGTATGAGCTACACTGAATTCACTTATCAGTTATTGCAAGGCTATGATTTTGTTCACCTGTTCAAGAAGGAAGGGATCAATGTTCAGATAGGTGGGAGTGATCAATGGGGTAATATAACAGCTGGAACTGATTTGATCCGGAAGATACTCCAAACCGAAGAAGCGGCTTACGGGGTAACGTTTCCTCTCCTGTTGAAAAACGACGGGACGAAATTCGGGAAATCAGAAGATGGAGCAATCTGGCTATCTCCTTCCAAGTTATCGCCTTATAAGTTCTATCAGTACTTCTTCTCTGTTCCAGACGTTGATGTGATACGCTTCTTGAAGACACTGACTTTTCTGAGTTTGGATGAGATCAAAATCTTGGAGGATCAGATGGGGAAACCAGGGTATGTTCCTAATACTGCGCAAGTCAAACTCGCTGAAGAAGTAACCCGATTTGTGCACGGCGAAGAAGGTTTGAAGGAAGCCATTAAAGCAACAGAAGCTCTAAGACCAGGAGCTGAGACAAAGCTTGATTGGAACTTGATTGAGAGGATTGCAGAGGATATACCTTCTTGCTCACTGCCTATTGATCGAGTCATGGGTTTTTCGATTGTGGATGTATCTGTTTCTGCCGGATTGTTTGAGAGCAAATCTGCTGCAAAGAGAATGTTGAAGCAAGGTGGGATATATATGAACAATGAGAGAGTTGATGATGAGAATAAGAGAGTTGAAGAAGAAGATATTGTTGAAGGTAAAGGTCTTGTTCTCTCTTCAGGCAAGAAGAACAAAGTGGTCGTTAGACTTTCCTGAATTTTTATTTTTTCACAAAACACCTTTCTTGTATTTCTCTTCACCACATATAGCATTCAAAACTCAAAAGTAGCTTTTTTTTTTTGTAAACCTTCACTGTATTTCATCTTCATTATCAATTCTCATACACCTTTTCAGTCAAAAGCTAAAAAACTTGAAACGAGACTTGGATTGAGCACCATGAAAGCTTATTGGAGAATGCTTGAGTACAATAAAGAAAATGCTACCAGTAAGTAAAGAACAAACAAGGTATCTTCTGGGATTTCAAACCAAGAAAAAACATCTTCAAAAGCTATTCCAGATTGATAGAACAATGGAAAATATCGGATCGAGTTCTATGCTGCAGCAACTAAATTAACATCTTCGGTTACATTGGCTTCAGATTGCATCTCTTTAACTGCCCTTATTAGACCCTGAGTAATAGCATTGAGGTGCAAGCCCTTCTGCTTCATCTCCATAAACAGCATCTCTGCTTTCTCCCAATCCAAGGCTTTGAGGCAGAATGATTGTATCAGCTTATTGTACTCATCGGCATTAGGCTTCACACCAAAAGATTCCATTTCACTCAAAAGTTTAAGAGCTTCGTCATATTCTTCGATCTTGCAGTAGCCTCGGATGAGCGTGTGATACGTCACAGGACTAAGCGTCTTATGTTTCTTTTTCGCTTCTGCTAGAATCTCTTGAGCTTCCTTCATAAGCCCTCCTTTACAATACCCGCTAATAATGACTGTGTACGTGTACACATCCGGTTTCAAACCTCTACTCTCCATCAACTTCAAAACCTCTTTTGCTTCATCAAGATCTCCAGTTCTCGAACAACCATGCACAATCAGATTGAAAACCGCATTCCCAGTAGCAGGCCCTTTAGCAATCATATCCAAAAGCAAAGCTTTAGCGTCTTTAACGTTTCTCATCCTGCATAAACTATGGATAACATCAGAAAACGGTTTGATCCCATGTCGCCTAGCTTCTCCAGTTAAATCAGCCAACATCTCCTGAGCAAATGCGACAGTCCCATCATTCTTGCAGAGCGCACTTATCAGAGTAGCTACAGTTTTAGGAGGCGGGAACTTCTCTTTTGCCTTTGCCAATTCGTAGACCGAATAAGCCTCTTCTGCCTTCCCTTCCTTACAAAACCAAGATATGATGTTACCAACCTGGTCTCCCTCTGGTAACACACCACTCTTAAGCATTTTCTCGCATACAGAGCATGCCCATTCCATAAACGACCGCTTACAAAGCGCCTCCAATGTCACATAATAAGTTTGAGCGTTGGGAGTGAAGCCAAACTCTTCGGTTTTACTAAACACTTCAAAAGCAGCTTTGGATTTGCCAAGCTTCCCAAACAAGGCTATCAATCGATTCATGATCTCCAAATTCAAAACAGTACTATTCTCATCCTCACCAATCTCTTTAACCAAATCCCACAAACCATAAGCATCCAATCTACGTCTATCACCAGAAATTACTGCAACGAGAGATTCTACAAGTTGTGTGGTAACACTAATCTCTTCTTTCTTAGATGCCCACTTCAGAAACCTAATCAAATTCTTACCTGAAATTCCTGGGGATTCAAACACTCTGACCACAAGATCCGAGTGTAAATTGACATCAAGCGCCTTGAGACCAAACTCCAACGACTCCTCATCGCTCCGTAACAAAGACAGCAAAGATTCCAGCTTTTCATCGTCAAATTGGGTTACCTCGTCAGCCAGAGGATCCTCGACTTCTACAACGGATCCATCGTCAGAAGCTTCAATTGATACAATTTCTGAATCTCCATCTTCACCAACACCAACAATGGCTTCCGCGGTATTACCATTTGCACCGAAATCGCCACTTTCGGAAAAACCCAAATCGGAAGCATTCGAGTCTTCGTGGGTAAGCTCTGCGACTGGCGAGATTGGGGTCTCATCGGTAGGGAACGAGACTGGGTTCTCTTCCGTAGGGCTCGCAGAGAAGAACCTCAGGTTTCGGCCAGACGCATTTCCCGACGAGTCGACATTTGAGAATCTGGAAATGGATGTTAGCGATGGAGTCTGTGTCTTCTTCTTCGAGATTCGGGTAACAGCGAGGTTACGAGACGCATTTTGCGATCTCCAGAACACGGATCTCCACATTTCTGCTTTCTCCCAGAGAATATCTTCACCAGCGGTTTCTGATTCTAAACCCAAAACCCTATTCTCGAGTCTCTCTCAATTTCGATTATGAATTTAAGAGGAATGAATAAGAAAACGAGGACTTTTGTTGCAAACAAAATAGTTTTTCTACTTCGATTTAACCAAATTAAGTTGTTTAATTTATTATCATCAATCAGAACCAAAATGTTTCAAAAACAAAGTGAGCCAGAACCATGCTGATATCAATTTCGGTTCGACAGAACCCAATTCAAATGGGAACCACAGTCAAACCAAATCCAAATCACACCATCGCCAATTGCAATCCCAACTAACCGGTTCTCAACCGAAGCAACTTCAAGAAGCTAAACACCAAAGAGAGCACTTGCAACGAAACCAACATCAACAACAAAACCGCCCCCAAAAACGCAAAAATCTGCCAGGAACCATAAACATAAACCTCAACAAATCTCCCAATCTTCACTTTCCACCGTCCGGTATAATACCGGTTAACATCCTCGATAGTCTTATCCAAGAAGCCAACTTTGGTCAACCTCACAGATTTGCTCATACCATTCCACATCTCTGCAGCTTCTTGATCACTCTTGAGACGGCTCACAAGAACGCCTTGTTCTCTAAGCAACCTAACGTCTTCTTCAGAATCGATGATTCCGTTTATCAGCTCTGTGTAACGAGTGAACACCAGTGGTCCCGAAGCGTTGGAAGCTTCGTAAGCAACGAGGTTCCGAACAACGGTTTCAGTGTTGATGTCTAGGTTTATTACAGGGAGGTGGAAGTGACCGGAGTTTGTATCGAATGCTACCGTTGAAATGTTACCATTTTCTGTTGGTTTGAATCGAACTCCGGCTTTGTGGAGATCGGAGACTGATGGGATTGTGAGTTCCTCAACGAGAGGAGGCTTTTCGATGTCGGGCATCGAAGCAGATGATGATTCTGGTCTTGTTGCTGCTTCGTTTTCTTGTCTGGTGAATAGATAATCGGCAGAGAGTTTCAGAGCGACGAATCCGGGAAGATTTGATATGATTCTCAATGGAAATGTCAAGATAATATCCGCAGATCGAGATGCGAAAACCCTTTTGAATTGAAGCTTGATTCTTTGCAGAAACCTACTTGCTCTGTTTCCGCCATTGTCGTCTGCTCTGTTTTCTTCTTCTTCTTCGGCCTCTTCTTCTTCTTCGATTCTTGGAACGATCATCTGATAGAAGAAATCTAAGATATGATTAAAGTTATGTAACTGAGCCTTCAAAATCTCATCATCGTCGAATTTGATAACGAGAGGAGAGAGATCTCTGCATAATCCGGTGAGAACAGAGACCAACAGATCATCAGCTGAATCCGTCGACTGAAGCTGAAACTCGAGTGTCTTCCTCAAAACAAAAAGGGGGATTTGGTTCTCGACCATCATTATATCTCTAAGAATCTCGTTATGCCCAACTCTGTTAACCAAAGTCTCCACCTTTCTGAAACTGTAAATCTTAAGAAACTCGATCAAGAATGACGAATCTACAGCCATAATCCACAATAGAGTCTCGCCGCTAAACCCGATATACTTATGATAACAAGCTCGAACCTTAATCTCCATGGATTGTATATTCTGTACAAGATCATGAAACCTGAAAGACTTTGATTGGTTTCGAATTTTTCTCGCGATCAGTAGTTTATACCTCTCCATTTCGTGAAGCTCTGGTTTAAGACAGTGATAAGGTCCGATCGAAACTCGGTGAGGTGTGTATGAATCTGGATGGCTACACATTAATGCTTTAGGAACAGCGGAAATGCTGACTGTGACTTCCTCGAGATCGTGTTCTTCGAGCTCTGCGTCCAGAGATTTCCCGACATTGATGACCCATCGAGCTTCGTCAAAGCCATGTTTCTCTGTTTCTGAATCAGTTGTTTTTTTGGGCAACATAATCTTTAATTTTTAGAAGAAGCAAAAGATCTTGACTCGAATTTTTCTTCTTCTTTCAATCTTAGAGTAACAGAAGAAAGATGAAATAACTTTACTCTGTTTCAGTGTATTAAAACGTTCTTTAAGTTTTATCTTCTCCAAAACGGTCTGTTACTTACTGAAAGTTAAAGATATTCTTGTCACGGACAAACGTGGACCCGAATTAGCCCATTGGGCCTGCTAGTCTTGTTCTGAAAAAGACAAGAAAAAATAAAAACACTAGCCGTTGCCTTTACACAGCATCTTTCTTAGATCTGCCCGGCAATTTGGCGAACCCCAACGGTCATATTTGGAAAATCCGACCGTTTTAATCTCTCTCAGTTGTCTAATAAAACCCATTCTGATCTTCCCATATCGAACACACAATCACAATTCACAAGCTATCTTCTTCTTCTATCTCGAAAATCTAATTCTGTGGAAAACCCGGATCAGATATTTTGATTATCATCATGGGTTTGATTCCACAACAGCAAGAATCTCATTCCCACACCCACAAAATCTTTCTCTACTCGAACTACGTCCTCCTTGGTGCATCCACAAGTTGCATCTTTCTCACACTCTCTCTCCGTCTAATCCCTTCGCTCTGTGGTTTCTTCCTCATCCTCCTCCACGCCACCACAATCGCAGCTGCCGTCTCCGGCTGTGCCGCCGCATCCTACGGAAAGAACCGGTGGTACGCAGCACACATGATCGCAACTGTCCTCACCGCCATTTTCCAAGGATCAGTCTCTGTTCTCATCTTCACCAACACGTCGAATTTCCTCTCGAGTCTTAACTCTTATGTCCGTGAGAAAGAAGCGTCTCTGATCTTGAAACTAGCTGGTGGGCTCTGTGTTGTGATCTTTTGCCTTGAGTGGATCGTTCTTGTG
Organism: Noccaea bulbosa; assembly: GCA_900406535.1. Classification (NCBI taxonomy): domain Eukaryota; kingdom Viridiplantae; phylum Streptophyta; class Magnoliopsida; order Brassicales; family Brassicaceae; genus Noccaea; species Noccaea bulbosa. The sequence goes on from OVBJ01002289.1 coordinate 18,564, forward strand.
CTTGCCTTCTTCTTGAAGTACTATGCTTATGTCGATGGTGGTAATAGCAACAACATCGGAGTTGCTATGAAGAGAACTGGCAAGGTTCAGAGTGAAGACACTCTCAAGGATTCGCCATGGTCGTTCCAAGTTTGAATATTTGGCTTCTTGTAATGATTTCGATTGAGGGAGAGTTTTGTATCAAATGTTAGTTTGATCTGTTGTTTTTTTAAGGGTTTGTTTCTAAATATGTCTTTCGTAACAAAAGTTGAAACCAATATTCAAGAAACAGAACGAGCATTTGACTTGCCAAAATGAAAAAGAAAACGCTAAGCAATCGAGAGAGAAAATGGTACAGACCCATTTATTTACTTAAGAGAGAACATTATTAAGTACTGATATCTCTGCATTTTACATCTTTTAGAAAAGAAACATATTCCATCAAGTTTCACTTCCATTTCAGCTCATTTTTTAAGTATTTAGGTGTAAATCTCTTCCATTGTACAAATACATGGCATTTAG
>OVBJ01002290.1:0-19027 GCA_900406535.1 Noccaea bulbosa
TCATTCTCCGACCACCAGAGCCTTGTCTCCGCCGTGAAGCAAGTCGACGTCGTTGTCTCCGCCATGTCCGGTGTCCATTTCCGCAGCCACAACATCCTCGTTCAGCTTAAGCTGGTCGAAGCCATCAAAGAGGCCGGTAACATCAAGGTAATATATATATATATATATATATATATATATATACATATATATATATCTAATTTATGTCGCTTCAACAATTATACCAACATAAACTAATAGTATCAGGCTAAGATAAGCATTTGTCATTTCTCAAAAAGTCATGAGCATCTTTGAGAAATGAGTTATATATTGGCTACATTTCTTTAATGATTGCGATTGAATTGACTTTAACTCTATATCTAGACATTAAATAAATCCTTTTCTTAGAAAATACTTCACCGAAAAAAAACCATTTCTGAGAAAAGATCATAAGATGGCTTTGTAAAATAATTTGCAAAAGGTTTAATAAAAAAATATATACATTATTGTTCAAAGAGTATGTAATTTTTTTTTAAGTGGTAACAGTTACAAATTTTATTTATTTGAAAGAAAATTGGATAGATGCAATTTTTTGACTTTGACAATTTCTAGATTTATTTGCGTAGCTTTTGAAGACAAAAAAAAAAAAAAAAATTACCGTTTAATCTCTATTCAGTTCCTTACGTACATAAGAAGTTGGCAATTTCAAGAAATAAGTTAAAGATATGTGCTTGTATGTTAGCTAATATCGCTTGTGCTTAAACTAAATTTTTAATAAGTGTTAAAAGAAAAATTTCAGCGCTTTTTACCATCTGAGTTCGGAATGGACCCACCGCGTATGGGACATGCGCTTCCGCCGGGAAGAGAAACGTTTGATCAAAAAATGGAAGTACGAAATGCGATTGAGGCCGCCGGAATCCCCCATACATACCTCGTCGGCGCTTGTTTTGCGGGATACTTTGCAGGAAATTTATCTCAAATGTTAACTTTGGTCCCTCCAAAGAAAAATGTAAATATTTACGGGAGCGGAAATGTTAAAGGTGAGAACAACTCTTATGGAAGACTATTTATGAATTAGCGACTCACATTCCAAACAATATCTGTTTTAATTTAACCATTCTTGTTCCCGAACGTTTATTACAGTGGTATTCGCAGATGAAGATGACATCGCAAAATATACCGCAAAGACGCTTGACGATCCTCGAACGATGAATAAAACTGTGTATATTAGACCTACCGACAACATTCTCACACAAATGGAACTAGTTCAAATGTGGGAAAAACTTACCGGAAAAGAATTGGAGAAGACCAATGTTTCTGCAGATGACTTTCTTGCCGACCTTGAAGGTAACTCTCTCGACCATTCATATATATAGTACCAAAAAACAACGTTTTGTTGATTATATTTTCTTTGCATCCTATAATATAGAGCATTGGATTCGAAATTTTGGACGCATTATCTCTAAGTTTAAACCAAGATTTCAGAAATGATATATAACCGATAAAAAGATAAATGTGAAAATAGTGGTTGTTATAAAATGTGAAAATGTTTGAATTGTATATATGCAGATGAGAGTAAGGGTATACCACACCAAGCGGGATTAGGACACTTTTATCACGTATTCTACGAAGGTTGTCTCACAGATCATGAAGTCAAAGATGACGAAGAAGTTTCTAAACTCTACCCGGAGGTGAAGTACACTCGCATGGATGAATATTTGAAAATATTCGTCTAATTTAGTCGACTCACAATATATACACATACAAACACATCAAGTTTACTAAAGTTTCCTTCTTATATCCATGCTGTTGTTTTCTTTTTTTTGTTAATTTAAAAAATTTATATGCTTTTTTTTGTTATATATGAATATGTAAGAACAGTATGGAATAATATCAACATGTTTTGATAGCATATGGAATCTGAAACGCGTACATGAAAGCATGGAAATGAAAAATGTTGAAATGAATACACGTTAGAAGCATCTATATATATATATATATATAAGCCAACATCAGTATCAAAATAAAGATCATATAGTACAAAATAACAATATTTGATCACCATCTTTGTTCTCAATTTTACTTAACTCCATCAAACAAAGCCGCCTCAATGCCATCAATAAAATATTATCAAATTCAAGTTTCGCAAAACTAATTTCATTCAATTAATCAAATGCCCCATCGTTTGCATCAGTGGCATATTTGGTATTTAAGGCTTGATTTAAAATAGTGGAGATTTATCACAAAGGGGATGTAGCTCAAATGGTAGAGCGCTCGCTTTGCATGCGAGAGGCACGGGGTTCGATCCCCCGCATCTCCATATTTTCGTCATATTACTCTTTTTATATAACTATTTACGAGAAAACGGCGTTGTAAATTAACACGAACCACAAGGCCTAAGTTTGGAAACTTCAAGGCGTTTCTCGAATACAAAGGAGAAGTAAAGGGCTTTCCACACAAATACACTAGAGATATTTCTGGAAGAGATTAAAAATAAAAATAAAACGCAAATTATCTTCCCGCCACGACATCTGTCATCTGTGGTAAATAAAGCTTTTTGCGAGTTTTATCCTCTAAATCTCTCTCTCTCATGGCTTCTTCTTCTCGACCACTCTCTCTCCAATTTCCTCTACGATTTCGTAGTAGTAGCACTCGAGCTCTACCTTTCAGATGTTCCCCTCTCTTTCTTTCGCTTCCTACTTCAATCGTTTGCTTCTCCACCCAAAATCCCTCCGGCTACGACCGGGAAGAGGTACGGTGGCTACGGGAAGAGCAGCGATGGATTCGCGAGGAGCAAAGATGGATTCGGGAGGAACAGCGTTGGATACGCGAGCGTGAAGCTCTTCTACGGGAAATTTCAGATCTCCAGCTTCAGATCGAAGCCCTAGAGTCTCGAAATTCGCAGCAGGGGACATCTGTTCCCGATACGATTTCGAGTATCGCTGCTCTGCTTCAGGTTTTGAAGGAGAAGAATCGGATTTCAGAGAGTGGATCGAGCTTAAAGCCGATGGTATTGGAGAATACGAGAGAACCCGGGGAGGAAGAGGAAGTGGAAGAGGAAGTAGAGAAACGGGTAATTCCTGAAGAGAAATTGAGGGTAATTTCGGAGCCAGTGAAGAAACGGAGGACATTGAAGGTGGGAAGTGAAGGCGAAGAGGTTCAAGCTTTGCAGGTCTGCTAGCAAAATCAATTCTTCTGTCAGTTTTAGAACAAAGGCGAGTAAACCCGTCAAATGTAGTTAGGTATTGGTTATATCATCACTGGAAAAAGTTGAAATTGATCAAAGATTATAGAAGACGGATGTTGAAAGATTAGCCTGATGATTTGAAATGGGTCATCATAATGATGATTTAGAGTCTATAATTGTCCTTTATACGTCTATGTGTCCTCAAGTTAGCTGTTTGTTGATTGGAATCAATCAAATTGCCACAACTTTGAGATTGCTTTCAGTTGAAACTGTTTGGAGAAAGTTCGTTTTTTATTCTTCTAACTATAGAAGATGAATGTTCATCATCCTTTGAAAGACTAAGCTGCTGATGGTTTACAAGATTAGGCTAATGATGATTTAGAAAGATTAGTCTGATGGTTTCAAAAGAGCTACTTGCTGATTCATATTAATTATAATGATTTCTTCTGTGAATTTTCTGTTCTCCATGTGACAGGAAGCTCTGCTAAAATTAGGATTCTATTCTGGTGAGGAGGACATGGAGTTTTCCAGCTTCTCAAGTGGGACAGCAAGAGCTGTGAAGACTTGGCAAGTATGTTTCTGCATATAGCTTACCTTTGATATCTTGTGTGCTGATGCGGTTTTGCACCTGACATTGTTCATGTTTTGCTTTAAAAGGCATCGCTTGACCTCCGTGAGGATGGGATAATGACGCCAGAGCTCCTTCAGAAATTGTTCATGGATCAAATAACGGATGAAGACAGAGAGGTAGAAAAGGATAAAGCAAGTACAACGAAGCAAGAGGTAAAAACTGAAACGACTGTCACTTAGATAAGTGCCATTATGTATGCAGTCTCTTTATTAGTTAATGTGGACTCCTATTGTATGTTGTAGCCTCACAAGCTTGATATATTGGTCATCTTCTACCTTCTTAGCTATGTCCTTAAGATGATGATTGTGTTACTCCTGAGCTTTGTTCCGAATCTTAAGTGTTAAAGATGAGTCTATTCTTTCTGCTGAACCATTCTTTCATCTCTCTTGATCAAGGAAGCTGGTAACGGAGCGGTAAAGACACAAGTCTCTGAGAAGAAGCAGCAGTCAATCATAAAAGATCAAAGTGACAGAGAAAGTGAGGTTTCTGAGCACCGGGTGTTTCTTCTCGGAGAAAACCGATGGGAAGATCCTTCCAGGCTCAACAAACCAGTAGCCGGAAGTAAATCAACAGATACCAAGCCCAAGTGCGTCACTTGTCGAGGAGAGGGTCGATTGTTATGCCTAGGTAAATCCCTTCTCTTCACCCTGGTTAAGTGAAAATCATCATTTCTTTGAAAGTTAACAAGGAAAGCTATAATCTTTTTAAGCAAACTAAGAGTGCTAATAGAAACCATAATGTGAGCATCTCACAGAACTGTAGTTGTTTATTTGAGTATTATCAAAATGAAAACTTGATGTGGGTTTTGGTTGATGTAGAGTGCGATGGAACCGGAGAACCAAACATTGAGCCACAGGTGAGTAAAATCGAAAAAACCCAGCTTTGGTTATTGTGTTATGTGTATATTCTTAATGTAGCCTACAACCTGAGAATGCTCTTCTTCGATGTTGTAGTTTATGGAGTGGGTTGGTGAAGATACGAAATGTGCGTACTGTGAAGGTCTTGGCTATATAGTTTGCGATGCTTGCGACGGAAAATAAACATATATATATGTTTATTATGAATACAAATGTACAACTCTTCTGTATATCAGTTTGAAGTTTCATCTCTTATCTTGTAATCTTTGTATTACTTTTGTTTTTAAAAGAGATAGGTCTAGTTTTGCAGTGGATTATCGGCTAATAACTAGATCCGTATCTATAGATGTAAATCTAAAATTGTAGATCTTATTTCGAAAAATCCCTCAAAATAGAGAAATAGAGGAACCGGTCAGAGAGAGAAGAACATAAAACAAGAGTAGTTGTGCATGAGTTCAAGTATTCAACTTCGAACACGCATAGCATGTTGTTCACATAATAAAAATATATCCAAAATACAGAAAATAACAAACATATTTTGTTTGACCAATTAATTTAGGAAACACAATACATCTTTGAATAATTATTATTATTAAATTCTTTCAATTTATGTATTTAGCAACTTCATTAACATTTAAAATACCTTCTATAATATGCGAATGGTTTTGGTTATAAATAGATTTAACATCAACTCCTGAAATACATCAAAATCAATCAAAAGTGAAAAAAAAAAAAATGATGAAGCTCGTTGCTGTCTTTATAGTATTCAGTTTGATGTTTGCAGCTCAATTTTTAAACGTATAAAAAAATCCATAAAGTCTTTTTAATTCTTTTGATTTATAAATTTATTACAGAATAGTTTTTTATATTTGCATATCTATTTTTCTTACAGGCTCAGGAACTAGAAAGTCCATCTGAAGCACCTCCAAGCCATGAGGTATATATTTTTTTTTATAAATTTCAATTATTATAAATTAAAAAATTAATAGACCCTCAACGATATTGTTAAAAAAAATATATACTACGAATATATCTTCATATGTGTATATGTAAATCTTAATGTATCTAATTAGTATCACCAACAAACTAATGTGTGTCATCCCAAATATTACAGAACGGAGGAGAAGGTTCATTGAAAATAGGAGGTACGTACATTGTTCAAAAACTTACTTATACTCTAGTTTATATAATAGATGAATGGATCGAGCGAGATTTCATCACTAACTTTGTAATTTGTATTCAATTATATTCTCTATTTTTGTGAAGAATGTCCGAAAGCATGTGGTATCCGATGTTCGGCGACATCTCACAAGAAACCATGTTTGTTTTACTGCAATTATTGTTGTAAGAAATGCTTATGTGTACCGTCGGGAACATATGGACACAAAGAAGAATGTACATGTTATAATAACTGGCGTACCAAAGAAGGTGGACCAAAATGTCCTTGATAACAAAAAAAAAAAAAAAAAAATCAATTTTTGTTTTCTCTTTTAATAAGTTCTATGTAATTGGACATGGTCATTGTTATACAGAATAAAATATGGACTCTTATTTCATTGCAATACTAATTTATGGCACAAATAAGTTCAAGGAAATTTGACTCCAATAAGCCAAACAACTTACAACAGAAAGAAAATAAAATTAATCTCATTGAGTGTTTTCTTTTTCTTTCAATGAGAGAATCTTCAAGATACAAAAGGAGGGAATGCTACATCCTCATTGACTAAAACTAACAACAATAAGCAGATAGAGCTTGAAGCATATGAATTCTCAAGATAGGATGACAGCAGCGAAGCCGGAATGTTGAAACTTAGTCACTTTACATTGTGACTTTGACACCCAATTCTCACCTCCGGAATTCGTCAAGACGAATCTGGCTGCCTCTTCTGGCTCTGTGCAAATTTTCTATATATCTAATATCCTATAAATATACGTACAAAGAAAAATTCAACATCTTTTAAGTAAGTTATTAATAAGACTATATTAACTTCCATAATCAAATATTGAACAAAGTCTTTAGAAAAGTCCACAAATCTTGGATGAACTTGCAATTATCACATGATTTTCCCGTTGACCTTGAATGGTAACAGGAACAACTTATGTGTGTAGCTCGACTTACTATAGAAGGTAACACTGCTCAACAAATTTACAGTACTTATTTTCTAGTTATATAATCGACGAATGGATCGAACGAGATTTTATCACTAACTCTGTAACTTATTCAATGTTAATCTATATTTATGTGAAGAATGTCCAAAAACATGTGGTATCCGATGTTAAGCCATTTTTAATTGTTTTACTGCAATTATTGTTATAAAAAATGTTACTGAAATTCATTTTTTTTTATCTAACGGCCCAACATTATCTAAGCTTGTACACGGGAGGCTTGTATACGGCCCAACTTGCGACCCTATTTCTCGACCCAACTACGCCACAAAGAAAGTTGTCTCATTCTTCTTCTTCGCTCACAGTCACCTCCAACAAGAAAGGGCGAAGAATCGATGCAGCAGCTCCCACGAGTACATAACCAACACCTCGTTGGCGCCGGCGGCGATCCACACAGGGGCTCACCGATGCCGATGCCGATGATGCGTCAGCCCTCAGCCTCTTCTTCTACTATCAATCCTGACTACCACCATCCCTCTGCCCCAAATCAGTTCGAGCGTAAGTACTGTAGTACTTGTTGCCTTTGCGGACTTAAAGCTCTACTATTGAAATCTCATCTCTCTGTCTGATGTCGCAGATCGTATGGACAGTTCTGGGGCCAAACGAATGCGAAAGCACACACAGAGAAGAGCTGTTGATTATACGAGCACCGTTGTGAGATATATTCAGGTTACGATGTATTCCAATTCTTCGTTTCTACCCACTCTTAGTTTATGTGGAAATACAAGTACATGAGTGTATTTACTCCATATATGTTTGTCAGGCTCGAACATGGCAGCGAGACTCAAGGGATAGGACCTCTTTGCAACCAACCCCTGCTGCATCAGTTGATGTTAGATTCTTTTCTGGATTTATGCAACTGATTCTTGATCTGAGAGTATCACTATTTTTTAACTTTTATATATCAATGTTTCAGATGCTTCCCGCAGTTGCTTATTCAGATAATCCATCCACAAGCTTTGCTGCAAAGTTTGTTCACACATCTCTGAACAAGGAACGGTCTTCAATCAACTGTGTAGTGGTATAGTATTGTCTTCTTCTTCGTTTGCCATGTTTATCTATTGAAGAAAGCGACCTCGTTTATCCCTACTTGATTGTCTCTTTTTTTTTTTTTTTTCCTTGGAATTTAGTGGACACCTACAGGAAGACGTCTTATCACAGGCTCCCAGAGTGGGGAGTTTACTCTTTGGAATGGGCAGTCTTTCAATTTTGATACACTTCTTCAGGTTCGCCTATCAGATTGTTTATTATACTTGTGCTTTGATTCCTATGTAGCTCTTGCTCCTGATATTTACTGCTGTCAATTTTCAGGCACATGATCACCCTATAAGGTCAATGGTGTGGAGCCACAATGAGAGTTACATGGTCTCTGGCGATGATGGAGGCACAATAAAGTATTCTTTCCTTCCACCCCTTAGCTTCTGCCATGTAATCATGTAAAGTAGAAGCGATGATTCAATTTTTTTCCTTATGAATTAGGTACTGGCAGAATAACATGAACAATGTAAAAGCCAATAAATCTGCTCACAAGGAATCAGTTCGTGATATAAGGTAACAAAAAAAATTGATATATTAAATGCATCTGGCAAGTTTTAACGACTTGTACCAAACAGTTTCTGTAAAACAGATTTGAAATTCTGCTCGTGTTCTGATGATGAAACTGTTAAAGTGTGGGATTTTTCCATGTGCAAAGAAGAACGCTCGTTAATTGGTAATGTGATTTGAACAGTTTGGAACTTTTTAGTTGCTTGTTTTTCTATTTTCTATTGGACATGTTTTTTAAAGCTGTATGTTTTCAGAACTGGGCCCTAATTAAAATTCGATTTGGTGTCAAAAATAGTTCGTTTTTGAGGCTCCCAAATGGTGCTGGAAACAAGTTTCCTATCCTGTTGAAGGCCTGTTTTATTGTTTTTTTTTTCTTCAAAATTTGCTATTTCTGAGGGTTATTGAAGTGACCAAAGGGTTCTTTATATTTTGAACTCACGCAGGCCATGGTTGGGATGTCAAGTGTGTTGACTGGCACCCCACAAAGTCCCTACTAGCTTCTGGTACATCATCTTATAGACTTCTGATTTTGAATAATGCAATAAGAAAGAAATCGTTGTGCTTCTCTCTATTACTCATCAATGGATTATAAACCGTGTTTTTTCAGGTGGGAAAGACCACCTTGTCAAACTATGGGATGCTAGAACTGGGATAGAGCTTTGCTCACTGTAAGTGGCACAAAACATAATCTATTCCTATAAATATTTTCAAGTTTAAAGCTTTGACTAATTTGATGGGTGATGGCCTAATCTCAATTCTGCAGTCATGGTCACAAAAACGTGGTGCTTAGTGTGAAGTGGAACCAAAATGGCAATTGGCTTTTAACAGCCTCGAAAGATCAAGTAATCAAGGTAAGACTCACCCTTTCTTTAGTGTATATTGATTTGTAAACAATACTTTTTTTTTATCATGTGCATTATCGAATTGAAAGCATTTTATATGACATTATGGATGTATTCTGCAGCTGTATGATATAAGGACTATGAAGGAGCTTGAATCCTTTCGTGGACACACGAAAGATGTTACATGTAAGCTGTCAAATTCTGAAATGATCATGTCTCAAAACACGTGAAATCAGACAAATTGCATGTATAAAATTACTTTTTTACTTTCTTATTTGCAACTAGTATATCTAATTAAAAGTTGTCTGACTCTATTTAGCATTGGCGTGGCATCCCTTCCATGAAGAATATTTTGTCAGTGGGAGTTCTGACGGATCCATTTGCCATTGGATTGTGGGGTAGGCAATGTTGTGAAGCAGTTTGCTATTTTATTTTATTGTTCATGCTTCTGTAGCTTTAATCACTTATCAGGATTTGTCAAATCATGTTTCTTGTCTACATTTTGGATCCTACTGTACACTTTATTTTGTGGTTTTGTTTGAGGTGTTTCTAATTGTGATACTCTTGTTAAATACCAGGCATGAAAACCCGCAGATTGAAATCCCAAAGGCTCATGGTAGCAGTGTTTTGGATCTTGCATGGCATCCTATTGGATATCTTCTTTGCAGGTAGCAATTAAGATGATCTGTTGCTATGGGCTCCTTGCAATTTTACTCAATGATGTTCTTTGTTTAGCTATGCTCTTAAATAAAATAAAAAAATGCTTCAGATGCTGATTTCCCCCCCCCCCCCCCNTGGTAGCATGGACAACAGTACCAAGTTTTGGTGCAGAAATAGACCCGGAGATAATCCCCGAGATGTTCGTACGCAGAACCAAGGTTGTTTTTCTTGGCTATTATTATCTGATATTTTTTAGTAGGGATTGCAATGGAAAGGGTGTGGAATTGAGCTGTGATACTAATAAGTGTGATTTTGTACCAGGCTATAACGAACAAGGTTTTGGCAATCGCCTGCCTGATAATTTCCAGTCATCTGAGGCGATGCCAGCATTTGTTCCACGGAATGAGGGGACCATCCCAGGAATAGGAACAGCAATGCCATTTGATGCATCGTCTCAAGGGGAACACAAACAGCCTCTTCCTCCTCCGCTGCCACCTGGTCCCCACCCATCGCTGATTGGAAGTAGCCAGCAGCAAGGGTACCACCACCAAGGCCGTCCCCAGCAGATGCCTCCGATGGCCAATATGCCTCATCATCTTCAGCTACCACCATCGTCTCATATGCCGATTCACCCTCATCCTCATCATCCCCGGCCTATGCAAATGCCTCCTCAAGGCCACATGCCGCCCTCCTCAATGCCTATGTCTCATCAGATGCCCGGATCAATGGTATGTCTTGTAATTCGACCCCTCTATATGTTTTATTTCCTCAGTGATATTTGCACATACTATTTTGGGAGATATTAAGGGTGGGTTGTTGTTGGAGTAGGGAATGCAAGGGGCCATGAATCCGCAAAGTCACTATATGGGTGCTCCTTATCAAGGACCACCAAGCAGTGGTGGACCCCAAATGTATTCCCAAGGACGTGGCTTCAACCGTCCGCAAATGATGCCTGGCTTCAACAACCCTTTCCAGCAGCAGCAGCCGCAGCCGCCTTTACCTGCAGGTCCTCCGCCCAACACCAATCAGTAGACCACCTTTTGTAATAGTAGTGTACATAGATTAGATTCTTTTTGTATACTTTGGCCAATTCTTTCAAGGAGTTTGGTTCTAAGATTATTCAAAATGATTAAATGATGCTTTAGCTGAACAAGTTTCTGTTCGGAAGTTTTAGTGCTGGACATGTCAGATACTCTTGTTTGGTCAAACTTCTCAAGAACAAATCCGAGTTTTTTTTTTTTTTTTTACCTTAAATAAAGACTTGATGTTCTCTATTTTGATTCCAGATTCGTATTTTTATTTTTATTGAAAATTACGCTAATTATTTATTTTGACTTGTAGTTGATCTACCTAGTTCTAAGAAGAATGCATTTTGTTTTGGTAAATGAAAAATTCAGTAGTTTTCTTTCTTGTATAAATAGTAGCAAATAAACGAGAGATAAGGTTAGATTACATATTCTGTTTCTTCCCCACCCTTTAAGACACCTACCACTATTACGTTGCACCAAATGTATAACGTAAATTAGTCAAAGAAATAAAACCATTCAAAATTTGACGAAACTAATCCTGATTTGGGGATCAGTCTTCACAAAAAGCCTGCTGATATCCTCTGTGGCAACATTGCTCCTCTCAGGTTATGCCACCAACTCATACGTGTTTTAAACAAGATACTGAATCTAATAGGAACTAGTTCTTGAAACTGTATCATGCGCAAAATCCCCTTTATATATATTCTTACCATATATATATCTAGATATTGAGAAACAGAGTCAAAAGTGAGATGAAAGAAGCCATGAACTAACCTTCCCTTGAGCTGAGGAGGCACAAGCACATTACCAAAAGTTTCTGGAACATTCTTGGAATGAGGCAAGTTTCCTCTTGGTAGCTTGGGACGGCGAGGAAGAGAAGAATGATTCCCATTGAACTCTCTTTTCCGTAATGCACTCTCGGCCCTTGCAGCTGCAACAACGGTGCTTGGCCTAGTACTATTCCCAATCCTGACTTTGCTCGGTGCTTCACTCAGAACCCAAGTCGTCAAACATAGCTTGTTCTTATACGGAGAGTAACTCTCAGACTGCGTGTCGAAACTTGTCGGTCTTATCCTCGGAGAGCTCAGAGGTGTCGACTTTGCCTTTGCAGACTCTGTTGTAGTGACACTGAGCGCCCCAGGGTTTTGTTGTTCCTCTTCGCCTATTGAGACTTTGTCTTCTATGACTAGTATTCACCAATCTTCTTGGCGATGAGTTTCTTGGAGATTTATTCAAAGTTTCTTCTTTAGGTTTTGCTTTTCTTCGAGCTCTTTGCTCTTGGTTCCTTGTGTATCTACTACCCATTCGTCTAGCCACTACTTCCATTTCTGACAGAGAAACAGTTTTCAGGTCATTATGAAACTTGTAAAATCCAATTAAGCCAAATCAACCAAGCGTATAGAATCGAGTACCCGGTGAGTGACTTCATATTCCTTGATCCCTTCTCTTCTTAACGAAGCTTCTCTCTTGCTCATGACAACAGCTTTGTTAGCAGACTATCGTCCCATCTCTTTTTGACCGTTTGTCTCCACCTCAAGGAACAATAATGTTCCTTACACACTAATAAAAGTACTGCAGCGAAAATCAGAATATATTTAGAAACATTTGATATTGGACTACCAGATCACAAGTTTCTGGTGATGTTGAACCATCTAACTTTTCTATGGAATCTAACTACAAGATACTTGGCTGACCTCACCCACATCTGACAAGACACTTTCCTCTTTCTGTTGATGACGATGATAACGTGACTGCTTATGAAAAGATGCGGTGCGACGCTTGCATCCTTTCTTCAAGTGTATGCAATGCGACTTCTTCCTTCATACAGTATGTGCTAGTCTTTCTCGAAAGAAACGAAACATCTTGCACAGCCAGAAGCTTACTCTAGAGGGTTCTGACTTCTAATAGTAAGAGAGGTTATTCCACGTGTGAATATTGCCTTCAATATTTTGATGGCTTCATGTACACGTATTATCCTGACTCTGGCGTTACATCTATTGTATTACATGTGCGATGTGGTTCCATCTCTATGAATTTTATCCACATCCTTTATACCGCACCTCTACAGAACACAATAGTACTTGTGGAGCATGTGGTAAAGTGTGTTGAGCTGTATTGTTTGTGAGTTTGCTTTAGGCATGGAGTGTGCCATTTTACCAAGAAAACTGAAACACTGATGCGATGATCATGTTTTGTCGTTGCATCATGGCGCTGGCAACTCCAACGGTCAGTTGTGGTGTGATATTTGTGAGGGAAAGACAGATCCAAGTTTATGGTTTTATGGTTGTTGTGATTGTGAGGTCACTCTTCACATCGAATGTGTACTTGGAGACATGTATTACTTAAAGCCGGGGAACAAATACCTTGAAGGAGACCTATTTGCACAATTTGTGAAAAGCATTGCATCATCCCTTTCCTTCTTATGATGACCATTGCTTCAGATTCAACTGTTGTGTACGTTTGTTCAATCTATTGTGCACATAGATATACCGATTCACGTTATTTACATTGTAACTTGGGAAAGCCAACAAATTCCTATCTGAAGAAAGGGGAAGCTATAGTGGCATAACGTTGCTTCATATATTCTTGATCTTTTATTTTGGGACTTTATTGTTTCATAGTGTTTAAGATTTTTTCAGGAATTTGCATTTCAATCCTATTGAAGGAACTTATGTGATATATTTGCTTCCATGTAATCATGAGTTTGAAAAATTCAACATCTTTTAAAACTTATTACCAGGCATAGCTTTCTGAGTGATCATGAGGTAAAGAGTTGGAACATTTCTCATCCCATATCTTTGCCTATCTTCATCACCAGGCATCTGTTTAAGTGACAACGTATAGTTCCATACACAAACCTTTAAAAAAGTCAATACAACAGAGAAAAAACTATTCTCCTTCAGCTAGCTCCGCAAAGTTTTTAACAAACAAAGAACTCTGCTACCTAAGCTTTTACACATATCATCTTTTCTCAGACTCCTAAACCATGAAAGGTGAGAGATATAAAAGACATGGACCGGGACGGTTGCTACTTGTTAGTGCCAATCAACAATGTCTCCGAACGTGGTCGAACCAACTCCTTCCCACACTTCACTATGTCCAACTTCTTCTGTGTCAACACCTTCCATATCACGGTCCCACCATCCTGACCCATTTCCATCTGTTGAGAAGTTCATAAGTATTTGACCACAAAAGAAAAAGAAAAAATGTTGAAAGAAAACTTGTGTCACTCACAGTGGTTGTATGTGGGTCTCTGCTTCTTACTACTGTCGTTGCTTTCTCTTTCTCTTTCTCTTTTCTTCTGTATTGGGTTTGATACTTTCGAGTTGTCTCCAAAGACAATAACAGGCCTTCCCGTTCTATTCATGCTCTCCATACCTAAGAATTTCAATGTATATACTCTTATCTTATCAATCAAGTATTGAGATCTCAAAGGCCATTAAACATAAGGATCTTTGATGATTAACTACGAAAACTAGAGCTTAAACAAGAATGACACACCTTCAAAAGGATCTTTTCTTTTCTTTGATGTTTTATCATCCTTGACAATGATATCTTCATTTTCAGTAAAGCGTGAAGTCAAATAATCAATTTCTTCAGCAGTGGCTTGATCCAACGGCTCAAGACTCGCCTTACCAGTACTATCTCTACTCACTTGTTCACTTATCTGAGTCTCACTTGGCTTAAACTGCTGAAGCATTGTCTTTTCAAGACCGCCACCGCTATCATGAGAGAACTGACTCAAATCTTTAGAGCCAACCAATGACGTGAAAGGTCTTGGCCCCTCCTGTTCAAGAATCTATGCATTACATTTACATACTAACCATTTAGTTGCACAAGCAAAGAGGACAAGTCGAAACACAAAGTTTCGAGCATAACTCTGGTGGCTCTCATTCCACAAAGAAGATATTAATTAACCCAAAGCTATTCGATAAACAAAATAATCAAATTTAAAGGTTTCAGCTTCGTCTCCACCTACTAAATTGATTTTGCTTCGCCATCAATTTCCACCACCTCAAATTCAAGCAATGACCTTTAATTGATTACCTCTATGTTATTGGGTTTAAACAGCACTGATTTGTTCAGCTTGCTGTCGAGAAACTCCGAAAATGAAGCGCACTTCTCGGCTTTCTTCGACGGATCTTCCACACTGTTGAAAATCGCGCACGAATTTCAGTTTACTTAAATCTAAGAACCTAAGAGATTAGCAAACAGATGAAATTTTAGAATCCAGGGAAGAGATTTGGGGTTTGGCACCGCTTACGGAATCGGGGCGCGATTCAGGAAAGAAGGGACAATTGATCGCTGGCCAAAAACCCTAATTTTAGGAATCGGTTTCTTCATGTTTCTTCTCTTTACTCGCTTTGCCTCCCGATGATGATGAATGATTGATTACTCCGAGGTTTTTCACTTTTTGGTTTTTAATTTAACGAAATGAAATTTTGCCGCCAACAAGAGAAATATTTTTGACAGAAGTTTTACGCCAAGTTGAAATTTTCTCAAAAAGTTTCATTACGAACCAATCAGGTTGTTTTGTTCCTAAAAAGAGAAATAGCCAGACCAGTGTTCAGGTTTGATCTTGAATTTTACGGACAAAAAGGATCAAAGCAGGGATTCTACTTGATTCCTTGTGATTGAATACAAGACTATCATCAACTAGTTTACAAATATGAAGTAAGGAAAATTTAGAAAAAAACAACCTTTTGTATGTATTGCTCATAGCTACAGATACAAAGGCAAACTCGGGTTAATCACAATGTAAACCATGAAAGCTGTACTTTATATAAAACGTCCAAAAACAGTGGACCTACAAGTGCCAAACAGGAAGAACATCCAGATGAACATAGGTAATGATGGAGAGGAAAATCTAGATCCGCCGCCTGCTTTCACCCTTCCTTCGCCTGCAACAAAATGTCAAATGGTTTAACTTTTATCTAACTTATACCTATAAGATCATAGAGGCCGTATCATATATGCACTAGTACCTTAAACTTGCAGGGGAAATGCAGAGATTTGGTTGACGGACAATGTAGATTTGGTCACCGAATCTGTCGTCCTTATAGACATCTTGATTCCTATGCCATGTCCACAAGGCGTGCGTTGAATTCATGACCTGTATCAACAACACATTTGAGTGCTAAGCTCTCATCGAATAAAGAAGAATGTTTATTTCTTACACCTCGAGGATTCCATGGCCGAAGCTGCTCTCTCTCAAGGCACTCCAGTCAGGTTGTCTGTCCCAGCAAAACTTGCCTTCGGCAGGGCCAGAAGTGAAATTTAGAGGGCATGACCCTCCAATCTCGGGGACGTTGTCTCCCGGGGAAGGACACTTATCGGGGTCATCCGCAAAGTCCACATCAACTTTCTCTATGTTCCCACCATCTCCGATTGTTATGTAAACAGGCCCACATGGGTCTAGTGTGTAGTTGTATATACGGTTGATCCTCTCGTATGCATGTACCTTCAGTAACAACAATAAACACAACTTCCTAATCATAAAGAGATGTACGAAATTCAACAGCAAGAAGAAGAAATCAAAGAATATGAAATCTCTGTTGCAGCCAAGAAAATGTTGAGATCTTACATGTCCTGCAAACACCATGTCGACACGGTGTTGGTAAAGAAGCTCTTCCATTTCCTGCCTCATGCATTCAAACTCCTGGTAATGCGAGGAGTAGCTGTTGTACCAAGGTGGATGCATTGTTGCAACCAGCCAAGGTGTCACTGTGCGATCAACTTTAGACAAGTCTTCCTTTAGCCATGCATACTGTGCCCCTAGAGTAACACACATAATTAGAGTACATGTTCTAAGCTGAAAATCAAAGTAAGCAGAGTGCACGTATACAATGGATTTACCAGTATGATTGTAATCAACATATGCACCCAACATGACAAAATGCACTCCTCCTGCATCATAAGAATAGTACAAGTTGCTGTTGGAGCTACTCTCGCTTGAAGGAACCGCAAACCTTTCAGAATATGACTTAAACGTGATCCCGGAAGCTTGTGGCTCAATCTCATGGTTGCCTTCAATGACCATCGTTGGGACCTTGGAGGTCAGTGGCTCCATGAACCTGCACACAAGTAAAAAAATATTTAAAATCTTGTGCAACAACTTGACTTATTGACTCACAGATAGTAAAAGTGTTATACCTTCCCCAGGCGTCCCAGCGAGGTTGATACGTCTCCCTTATAGGTGCATCTGGAAACGAACAAGAGAAGCACGGAGCTCCTTTGCCACCAGTTGTACGGTACTGGTTTGCATATGTCAAGTCCCCAACAATCACAACCAGTGAGGGTTCGTTTTCCATCAAATGGTCAATGGTGGTCGTTGTGTTACTAGTAAGACCCAAATCCCCAACAAAGGCGATCCGATGAGGATACGCGTCTTTGCTCGGCAGTGGCAAAGTCTCAAAAGAAATTTCCTCGCTCATTGCAGGAACAGAGCTATCTCCGCACTTGTAATAGTACTTTGTTGCTGGTTCAAGACCTACAAAACAATACAAGTCATTCAACATTTCAACCAATATCTACAACAACAACACAAAAAAAAAATATCATATTGGTAATCTGGTATACAATATGGTTTCATACACATAACATAAGACTCTAAATGAGTGAAATTTGTGGTTTCTCATTGTTACCGTCGATGAGGACATGATGTATGATGCCTGATGTGTAATTGAGAAGGCCATCAAAGGGATACAACTGACTATAAACTGTTGCATTTCCTTTCTTCTTTAGCAAATAGTTTCCTTTCTCCTTCCCATACCAAACCTCGCTTGCAGCCGAACTAGGATCAAGCGGCTTCACATCTTTTCCAACCACAGCTTCACCTGAAGAAGATATATGAACAAATCCTCACAATCATATAGGAGTAGCAGACACATAGGGGCCAGGAGAGAAATTCAAAAGCCTAGATGTTTCATTATATACAAAAGTCCAAAAATATAACACTCATGTGATTCCCAGAACAAGTAACAAGTAGCTTAAATAATCATATTCTAACACGAAGAAATATGACAAAATCCTTTTTTTTTTTTTTGGTCAAAGAACAAATCTAACAGTCGTAGCAGACACCCAAAAGTAAAGTGACAAATTTAGAAATTGGAAATTCAAGATCCCAAAAAACAGATAATATTTTATTTAGAATCAAATTATCAATAAACTAATCGAATTCGAGTAAAATTGCGAAATCAGAAATTACCAGTGACCCAAGAAACCCACATGGAGGTTGGAGTAGAAAGAGCTAAAGCAATCTGTTCTGGGAAATCGGAGCCGACATTTCTCTTCCTCAGCCTCGGATGATCGATAGGCAAGTCGTCGCTGCCTCGGCGAAGAGACGGGTCGAATCGGCGGGTTAATGGCTTGAACGGACCGTCTAAAGTCGTCGGGGTTGCTTCGCCGGCGGCGAGAAGCAACGACATCGAGATCAATGTAATCATCATCAGTAAAGGAGTGGGGCTGATGAATGATGTTGCCGGAGACATGATTGTAGTTCACGGTTTGTCGTCTCTTCGGTTTCGCTTACACATGCGCGTAGAGTTTTTTTTGGTGGTCTCGAGCATTGACTTGACGACAATGGCGAAAATTCGAATTCTTTCCTATTTTTTTCTTTTTCTTTTTCTTTGTAATACTGGGAATATTCCATTCGTGTTTTGAGCTCTAAAAGTCGTGCGTGTCACCATTTTATTTGGAGCTCTGGTAGTCTGGTTACTGAAAATAATTCAATTGAATTTTTAATAAAGGGATTAAAAAAGAGAACCATTTAGTTCTCGACAAATAAAGGAGCTACAAAGTTCAAAACTTCAAATTGTGTGACATTCATTCTTCTAATTAATTTTGTTTTTTTAACAAATTTATAGCAGAGTGTTGTTTTAGAATTCGTATCTTTCTAAATACCAATACCCTTCCACATTGTTTTCAAACCAAATTTTATTTTGTTCTTTTATTCGAAATAGTAAAATCATTTTATTATAGGTTAGTAACTACATCAACGAAAACAACTTTTTTTGCAAAGAGAACAAAAAAATGTTCGCATATTTTCTTTTCATTGAAGTTTGTTCGAGCAATATAACTGCTTCACTACAAGAAAACAGGCATTTTGCAACGACGATATACGTTGTAAAATC
>OVBJ01002291.1:0-19012 GCA_900406535.1 Noccaea bulbosa
ATAGCTACACTTGATTTTTCTGTGATCGTCTTCCACCTTTATCACGATTCAAAAGTACAAAAAAAAAATGAAGAAAGTTAACTTTAACCATAAGAAATGTAAACTTGCGCATAAAACAGTAGCAAATAAAACAAAATATGTATAATAAAACATGTAAAACAATTTATTTGAATAATGTGATTTCAAAGTTCTCGATAAAAGCAACATAATNGTTTTTGATATGTTCGTGCGGGTTGGCCCGCTGCGGGTTGCATACAAATTTTATCAGCCTAAGCCCGCCCCACATATTTTGCGGACACTTTTTTATTGGCCCAAGCCCGCCTCGCAAATGTTCATATGGGCTTGGCCCGCGGGTTTCGGGTTGGGCTGACAGCTCTAAAAGTGCCCACGCATTTACGCGGTGATACGTTATGTTTTCATCAAAAACAAAATAGCAGTAGCGTAAAAATACATTATTTTATCTTTTCAGTTTATTTTTATTTCTGTTATTTCTGTTTGATTGTTTATATTTCTATTATGAGGAAATAGACCTGAGACTTTTAACCCATACCCAAAAATCCGAACCAAATTGATCCACAATATAGGTACCCGATTGATTTTGGGTATAAAACAAATCACCCGATGAGTAAAATATTTGATATCTATGGGTATTAGATAATACCATAATCAAACCGATACATGATCAGATACCCAAATTATCCGAATAAGTATTGTAGATTATTTTTGATATTATAGATATATATTTTTTTAGGTTCTTCGAATTTTTTGGGGCTTTCAGATATATTTTCTTTTTTTCCGACATCATCAATTAATAGATTCGATTTTTGGTTTGACTGAACCATAGGTTTGTTTTAAGTTATTATTTTTGTATCCAAACAGGTTTTATCTCTATTCTTATTTTCAAACAGTTTTTTCTTCTATTCTTATATCCAAACATTATTAAGGGTATGACTGGTTTAAACGCTGTGGTTGCGGTTGCGGTTGCGGGAGTTTACGATTGAACGCGTAATTAAACTGTTTGTACGACTGGTATTGCGATTTATAGCGGTTGCATTTGCGGAATATTTTTGACTGGTTGGCCAGCGGGTGCAAAAACAGTTTAACCAAAAATTACTAAAATAAACACAAAATATAATTATTCAAAACACCCATAACCATATCTATATATATAAATTTAAATGTATTCTCTCCTTAGGCCTAACCCACCTCAGCAAAAGAGAGTTTTCAGAGCTGACACGTCAGCAATGAAATTTTTTTCTTCTTTACTTAATTTTAATTCTTAATTTTTTATATTGTTTATTTCATTTATCACATTTTGTATTGTTAAAATTTAATTATTATCATAATTAGCATTCATTAGTATAAAAAATTAACTAGAGTTTGAAAAGACATTTATATATTGATATATATATAAAAACTATAAATATTTAACAATTTAGTTTATCAAATTGATTTAAACAAGTTAAACAAATATTTATCTTCAAGCGAGTATATCGAAGAAACATGACGGAAAGGAACGGGATGGAATAGGACATGAAGGATTTTAGTTTATCAAATTGATTTAAACATTTTAATCAAATATTTATCTTCAAATGAGTATATCGAAAGAACATGACGGAAAGGAATAAGATGGAACAGGATTGGAAGGAATGTGAGATGTGACATAACGGAACGGGATGGGATGAAAAGAAACGAGATTAGAATGAACGGAACAATATGAGACGGAACGAGACAATACGTGAATTATGCTTACTATTAATTTTATTTAATTACTATGTGTATGATATTTTTTCAAAAATTATAAAATTAATAACAACGTAATTAAATATGGGAAATAATATGACAAAAAGAACATAATGAGACGAAACGGGACAGAATATAACAGAATAAAATAAGATGAAGCGGAATGGAGCGGACGGGATGGGAAGGGATGTACAAGACAAAACAAGACGTAATGGAACAGGACGGACATGAAAGAATGGAATGAGATGAGATGGGCCAGACATGATGGAACTTATATTCCCCTAATTTTATTTAATTATTATGCGTATGATATTTTTGAAATATATATATATATAAGTGAAAAAATTATTATAATTTTGTAGAAGTAAGAGAAATATATATTATTCGTTAGAAAACTATGTTTCTATTATTCGTTAGATTGCTCACCCGCCCGTACAAACTCTAGTTATTAATATACAATAAAAAAGTAAACATGATTAATAATGAAAAACCATAAATAAAACACTTGAATAATTATTTAAAACAAAGAAAATTCATAAGGACTTGCTTATTACTTCATGCGTAATCACCACCAAAAATTGCGCCAAGCCTTGTGATTGAACTGTGAAAAATGTGCTGGAAGGCATGGATTTAACGGATTTATCCAATACATATTATAAAAATTCTTCAATAAATCCAAGCGGCTTTTAACTTGAGACCAAACCAAATCAACTCCCAACTGATTATTAATATTCTCAAAAATATTTCCTTTTTGAAGAGAACTCAAGAGTCTTCTTCCGTTAATTATTCTCCCCTTTCTTCTCCCCTTTCTTCTCTCGATCAAGTAACACATATGTGATCTGGTCTGACCACTTGAAATGCTGGAAAAAAAAAAACAAACGTATTCAAACCATCTAAAATCCAAACTATTATATAGATAATAACCTAGAAAGTGGAACCATGACGATTACTTTCTGCAGCCATGATTATCACCGGTTACGAGTTACACTTTTCACTTGAGGTTGTGTGAAAGAATCATGTTCTGATTGCAACGATGGATCCACCTCAGTCAGATCTGGAACCTCTTCCATTGGTTCTTTTTGGATCCAGTCTTGCTCTAGTGTTTCTGTAGGATCACGTGAATAATTCTTTCTTGTATCTTGTCTTTCAGTTCCATCTTCATTGTTCGTATACTCATTTTCATAGTCAACTGGTGGAAGATGACGATGTACACCACGTCTTGGTTGCCATGACTCCTCAACCACGACAGTTTCATCTTGGAAAACCACATCAAGAAGTAGAAGATTTCGTAGTGGATTTGAACGAGTTTCGCTACTTGGGAATAAGCCTAGAAACGAAAACAAAATTCATTCATAACAGGTATAAAAACAGCTTGAGGACAATATAATTTAATATATATATACATTTATATACTTAGATTTTATCTCTCCACCAGTGCTCAGGTGCATCAAGAATTCCTGTCCTTGAATTATGCCCAAGACCAGTTGATTCAATCGTGATTTTACGATAGAGTTCATACTGCTTCTTCAAAGTGTCTAATTTATTCTTAATTTTGTTCCAACTTAAGTTCAATGGATATTGCTTTTTAAATTCTTTGAGAACATTTTGTTTTCCCGGCTCACTCAAACTTTTGCCTCTAGAATTCCCATCTTGTTTTTCCAAAGTTATCAATTCCAGCAGCAAACGGGCGACCATTGGATTTTCTATTTGAAAATCAGTAGAAACATGTGTTCAACTGTAGAACACACTTACACACATAGGAACGATACACATATGAACGATACACACAGAGAAAGAAAGTAATAAGGAGAAAAAGTTTGATAATAACCATTGAATGAATAAACAAAATAGTATGATACTTACGTTTGATTCTGGACTTTCTTTAGTTCGTGTAGCCATGATTTTCAAAGAGTTTTAGAGATTAGGTTTTGTGAGACAATTAACTAGGATACCTTAATCCCAAATTTGGAGATATCATGTTCTTTTTTTTTTTTTTCCCATCTGCAAACGCTTTCGGAAAGGAGCTTTTGATTTCCAGTGATACGGAGCGGTACAAAGTGATACAGAATGATTATTGTGATTGTTATAAAACGCCAAAAACCGCTACTATCCGCAAATATTGCGTTTGAGGGTGGTAGTTGGAAAATCAATCACCACCTAAAATGTACTTCTTAATTAATAATAATAGTATAGATAAATATGTTCTTTCACGGTACAATGAAGAGAGAGAAATATTATAAAATCTTTTAAAACCACCTAAGATACAAAATCACTCAAAATCACTCAAAATCACCTAAAATCATTAAAATCTCTATTCCAATACACCCCCTTAGTGTCAAAATGTTTAGTATTAGAATGTTTACTTTTTAATCGTTTAATTTTGCAATTATCTGTGTTTATATATTGCAATATGGTTTTTAAAAATAAGGTAACTTACAATAGATTTAGTAGATCCTGACAGGCCGAAAAAAATATATATAAATTCCTGCATTATCTCATTAATTTTCTAAGGTGACACAAGTTGACTTCACCAATCACTCTTCACAAATGAATTGCGCCTGATGCTTGTTATATAAAACGATTCAACACATAAAGAATCAAACCACGTTAAGTTGTACTCTATCAAAATTAATTATGCTTATATAATACCAATACAGAAATCTATATATTCTTCATCCACTTGATTGTTTTGTATTCTTTCGTTTTGTCTCTCGCTGAGATTTGTAAATGCTGTAGCAAAATAATAATAAAAAATCGTTTTTATAATTTTGAATAGGAAAGGTTGAAATTTGAGGTTTGGAACACCTAAAACCTCAAATTTGAAGTTATGAAACATATCTTCGAGATGCTTTAATGGCGATAAATTCAAAACTTACAAAAAAAAAAAAAAAAAAATTATTNGAAATTATAAAATTATTATTAGGATATAATTATGAAAAAATTGATTAGTAGGTATTAATTTATCTTTCATATGTGTGAAACTATAGAAAATTAATTTCTTATTTAGATATGGAGTGAATATATGTTAGTGCTTAAATTTCTTTAATTACAGAAATATTTTAATAATGGAATCCTACACTATATTAAAATTACATAGATGTAATCATTCACAATTTCACACTATGGATTTATGATATTCAATAATGTGCATATATTTTTATAATCTCAAAATTGTCGTGTAATTCACCTTTACTCTTTCTCCAAAGAAACTCGCCTAGTAGTGGTGAGTTTTGCTTTATTCACACCAATCTTCTCCAAAACTTTTTGAAAACAAACTAAAACGATGGAGTCTCATATGAAGCATTCGGTCGGCGGCAACACCCTCCACACGTATCATCCGTGCCGGCGCATCGTTCCATACAGGGTTTACGCCGTTATTCACATGTGTGGCATCGTAGCGCTCATGTATCACCATGTACACTCGCTTGTCACAGCAGACAAAACTCTAATAACATCTCTTCTTCTTCTCGCCGATGTTGTTCTTGCTTTCATGTGGACCACCTCAGCTGCTCTCCGGTTTAACCCGGTTCACCGGTCCGAGTACCCTGAGAGATACGTAGATAAACCGGAGGAGGGTTTTCCGAAGCTGGACGTGTTTATATGCACGGCTGATCCATACAAGGAGCCTCCGATGATGGTGGTTAACACAGCGTTGTCTGTGATGGCTTATGATTACCCGTCGGATAAGATCTCGGTCTATGTATCGGACGATGGAGGATCGTCGTTGACTTTGTTTGCTTTGCTGGAGGCTGCTAGATTTTCTAAGCATTGGTTGCCATTTTGCAAGAAGAACAATATTCTAGATCGGTCCCCTCAAGTTTACTTCTCATCAACGTCGCATTCTTGGAGTGATGATGCTCAAAAACTGAAGGTATTTCTTTTATATATTATTTATTTAATGAGTCACTTATACTTGAGGTTTTGTATGTTTCTCAAATCGATCTTAATATCGAAAAAATGGTCGGATTTAGGTCAATAAAATTGTTACGAGTAACAATTGATGATTACAGATCCTCACGACCGTTCCAAGATATTGTTAACAATTTATTCAT
The DNA here is from genome assembly GCA_900406535.1 of Noccaea bulbosa. Lineage (NCBI taxonomy): Eukaryota > Viridiplantae > Streptophyta > Magnoliopsida > Brassicales > Brassicaceae > Noccaea > Noccaea bulbosa. The sequence continues at coordinate 5,796 of OVBJ01002291.1, forward strand.
AACTTGATTACGATATTCCACGTGCCGGATTAGAAGAAAATGAAAAACGAGTTGATACATGTGCCGGAACAGGTGATGTACACAGATATGCAAACTAGAGTAGAACATGTGCTCGACTGTGGAAAGGTTAAGGATGAGTTTATCACATGTGATCAGTTTCGTGGAATATTCGATTTGTGGACCGACAAATTCACTTGTCATGACCATCCCACTATTATTCAGGTATATTTATTAATCAAAATTTTGCAAAAGTAGTTCCTTTCTCACTGTTTTATACCTTTTTAAATAAATTTTCTTACGAATATTAATTCGCCATAAGTTATTCATTGTATAACAAAATCTCAATTTCAATGATTTTTATGTAGGTGCTACAAAATAGAGAGACAGATATGGACAATACTAACAAATTTATGATGCCAAACCTAATTTATGTTTCAAGAGAGAAGAGTAAAGTTTCCCCACATCAGTTCAAAGCCGGTGCTCTTAATACTCTGGTAATCCACTTAAAGACCTTAACACAATCTCGGTTTAGTTAATTAGCATTTTGGTTTAGTTAATTTACCTTTAACTTTAACTACTTTTAATGTAGTTGCGAGTATCTGCGGTGATTACAAACTCACCGGTCATTCTAACACAAGACTGTGACATGTACTCGAACGATCCTGCAACACTAATTCGTGCCTTGTGCTATTTAACAGATCCTAAAATCAAATCTGGTTTAGGTTATGTGCAGTTTCCTCAAAGATTCCAAGGAATAAACAAGAATGATATATATGCATGTGAATACAAACGCGCTTTCGAATTCATCTGTATTGGGCTTGATGGGCTTATCGGCCCAAATTATGTGGGAACTGGATGTTTTTTCAATCGACGAGTTTTCTTCGGACCTCCATCTAATTTCATTTTGCCTGAGATTGATGAACTTAGGCCTAATCGGATTACAGCCAAGTCCATCACGGACCAAGATGTTTTGGCATTAGCACACAAAGTAGCAGGATGCGTCTACGAGCACAACACCAATTGGGGATCTAAGGTAAGATAAAACCAACCTTGATCTACTCTTGATTTCCATGTCATAATTTGTCAATAAAACTAAATGTTAGGAATTAACTCCACATATAAATTTAGAGGTAACGATATAATATACGCTTCAATTATCTTTGATTTCAATTTGTTATGTTTTGAAAAAAAAAAAAAAATCCTACTTATCTTTCGACATTAGTAAATGCTTTTTTTATATTGTGTATTTTATATAACTCTATTTTATCATTTAAACTTGTGAAGATTGGATTCAGATATGGGACTTTAGTGGAAGACTACTACACAGGATATAGATTGCATTGTGAAGGATGGAGATCGGTTTTTTGCCGTCCCAAAAGAGCTGCATTTTATGGAGATATCCCAAGAAGCTTAATTGATGTAGTGAACCAACAAAAGAGATGGTGTATTGGACTTCTTGAGATGGCTTTTTCAAGGTATAGCCCCATTACTTATGGGATCAAATCAGTGGGACTTCTAATGGGCGTAGGCTATTCTCAAAATCCATTTTGGGCTTTTTGGTCGATTCCTATCATCGTCTATGGACTATTGCCCCAACTTGCTCTCTTTTATGGAACTAGCGTCTTCCCCAAGGCATCGAGTCCATGGTTTTGGGTTTACATGTTCTTGTTCTTTGGTGCATATGTGCAAGATCTGCTTGATTTTGTATTAGAAGGAGGAAGTTATCGCAGATGGTGGAACGATCAAAGAATGTGGTTAATAAGAGGACACACTTCATATCTCTTTAGCTTCGTAGAGTTCACTCTCAAAATCTTGAACATCTCCACGCTTGGTTTCAATATCACCAGCAAAACCAACGATGATGAAGAACAAAGCAAGAGGTATGAGCAAGAGATCTTTGATTTCGGGTCATCGTCATCCATGTTCTTGCCCATGACCACGGTTGCGATCGTGAATCTTGTTGCCCTCGTCTGGGGGCTTTATGATCTTATCGTTTGGAGAGAAGGACTCGTCCTTGAACTGATGCTGGCGAGCTTCGCGGTGGTGAATTGTTTGCCGATCTATGAAGCTATAATATTGAGGAAAGATGACGGAAAATTACCAAAAAATGTGTGTTTCTTAGCTGTGATCTTGACATTTGTTCTTATTGTGTCAGGTTACTTCTTCTTCAAGTAACTGTATTTAAGTTTGTTTTATATTCGACATATTGTATGAGAACGGTAATTATTCGGATCGGTTATTTTTACCCGAAAGTATTCCAAATATACGGTTCATTTCGGGTATTTTTACACCAAAATAAACTATATGTAACTAGAGTTGGAGACATCTACGCTTATTTAATTAAGAAGGAAAACAAATTATGAACAAACGAGGCGTCGATGTAAAAGGATTTGTTTCTTTGTACAAAATCACCGATTTATTTGATGCTTTGCATTTGTGAGTCAAGTCTCCTTTGTAAAAAACTATTACAATGTGGAGTATGAGAATATATCTATGTATAGTTTCATAGTGTGATTGGTTGGTCTCCTTCAAGCTCTGATATAACAATCAATGAGTCTGTCATTTCGAGGGACAGAGGTTCTGTCTTTGGAACCGGATTGATTATCTACAGCAAAAAAAAAGGAACCGAATTATGTATATTGTCAATGAAAAGAGAAGAGGTTTAAAATGTCTGTTGCAGAGTAATAATAAAAACAGAAACCTTTTTGCCTCCTTTTATGTAGCCTATTGCGACTTCTCTCCTTAGCCAAGCTCGCTCTGAGAGCTCGGTGAACGAAGGGTTCTCGCCATTTTTCATGTACAGCTCTATGTCCTGTGTCTCTCAAGCAAACTCAAGATTTTCAGATTGTGAATATTGGTAAGAGTCACTGGAGAAAAAAAAAAAAAAAAAAAAAAAAAATTTTTTTTTTTTTTTTTTGANTTTTCTTCTGTTTGACCTTTACGTAAATCTCATCACCCTCTGCGTTTAGAATGTCCTTCCACACCTCATTCAATTCGCTGTTTTCAGCAACTGGATTATAAAAGAAAATGGTGTTACTAACTGTTTGAATTGAAGAAGAAACAGAAAAACGAAAAGATGAATTTTATAACCTTGTGCTGTTACGAGGCTCATCACTTCCTCTGCTGCTATAAGCGTTAGGGACGGCTTGATTCCACTTATCTACATGGTTTTTTGTATCATGTTTCAGCAAGTTAAACCGTGAAGTCAAGACATCAGAGAAGAAGAAGAAGAAGAAGAAGGCTTTCAGTTACCTGCTTGCCGAGTTTTGAGTCGACGATTTCCGCAGCTAAATTTTGTACCTAGAGAAACAACAATAGTAAGATTCAAGTTTCAGCAAGTCAATGTAGTAAGGCTGCGACGAAAACTGAAAAGTCAGTGCATTACCTTGACTCCAAGCTTGTTGCAGATGCTTTCAGCGAGGAGAAGAGAGTAAGCGGATTGTTTGTCTGCTCTAGATGGATCTACAAAGCCGTCAAAATTATATGTTAGTGTATTAAATCATAATCATTATTGCCAAAGATAGAATCAAGAAGAAGAAGAAGAAGTCGCGAATGCTTACCTCCAAGAAGCCAGTCTCGATCCGATATTACAAGGATAGTCAGAGGAATATCTTCGCCTTTCCTATATTTACTTTGCATATGCATTACTGTTTCTTTCAGTGTCTCATAGTTCATAGGATTCCCAACCTGTACAAGACCAAAAGACATCAATCAACACTTGATGGATTTGAAGCTATCCTTGTTCATGCCAGTGAAAGAAAGAAAAAAAAAAATGAAATTTTACCCTATGTGAAACTTGGATGTTCTTGATTTTCCCTGAACCTGTACCGTTGCTCACTCTACTTCTATCCTCTAATGGTACATCAGACAATATCTCCTGTGTGTAAAAAGAATATCTCTAGTAACTTTCCTGTGAGATCCAACCAACCGGACCGAGATAACGGTATATAGGCATTACCAATGAACTGCCTGGACCAAGATAATTATCAAACTCCTCAACCATATGTACAACATCTCCACGCCAACCAAGTAAGAGTATAGATTCTTTTGGTCCTTTGATGGAATCTGATCCCTGTGTCAAACCATAGAAATGAGAATCAGAAGGTCTCAGAAATTTTCGAAAGTCATATATATTATCATAGTTCTCAAGCACTGTGAGTTGGAGGGAAGTTGGGAGTCAGACCTTTGATAAGGACTTGCTAGGACGCATTATAATCTTCGGTAGCCGTGATCTCTTTTTCTCAAACACTTGCTTCCGAGTTTCAGGCTCATCATCTACTGTAACGTTTTCAATCTTCATGTCTGTGTACAGAAGTTGCTTCTTTTTCCAATTGAGAGGCGCGATAAACAATACTTTGTCGGTTTCCATCAGCTTTTCGTCATCATTTGGGTGGAAGTTTACTTTCCCGTCTCGTAAAAGGCCACATACCACAACCTGAAAGGGATACATGTAGAGAATGAATATTAGTTACATGTTACAAAGGGATACATGTAACGATGATTCGAAGAACGAAAACAGAAGTTCACAAGATAGTCTCAATCCTACCTCCTGGAAGCCAAGTCTTAACTGTCTATACCTCATCCCAGCTAGATTGGGGAAGCTGCAAAGGTTAAATACATTTTCTGCAATGAGTAGACTTGGTTTTGTTAGTACTGAAATACAAACTTAATACGAAAACATGAAATGAAAATTTCAAACAGATAAACAGTAATGTAAGAGATATCAGACCGTACTTGAGTAATTTAGTAGGTGCCTGTAGATCTTTATCAGGTCCTTTTGACGTGAGCATTGGACAAACAATTTGGACGTAACATTCTCAACCGGTTCCACTTTCAACCCTGAAATGGATTTGAGAAGATCATACGTACTAGGGCTTGATACCTGCACTCATTCCCAGAAAAGCAAGGAAAAAGATCAGCACTATAATCAGAAGACCACTACTGCACAATCTTCAGTTACCTAATTTACCTCTACAATGGTAGGGATGGATCCCATATTTGGTATAGGTTGAAGGGCTAATACAGAAAGAAACGCGTCTGTATCAACTTCGTACCTGAAACAATTTTATAACTTAACTGATTCTAAAAATTTAACAGAGTACTGAGTTTCCATGTTTTAAGTTTTCTGACAGGTTTCAGAACAAATTTCCTCTTTGTTCTCACTGAAAACCAAAGTGCATAATGAAGAACAAAAGTACAAATCGAACGAATAAACCAAAGAGTTTATATTAGAGAACTCACAACTCTCTCTCAATCTCAAGGGTCCCAAACCACCCAAATACAGATAACTCTCTTAACTGCATCCTATATAGCTTTGAAATCTACCACCAACTGCTGAGCGAGCTTCATACCCATATCCATCTGTACTTTATTATGGCAAAAATCTTAACACGAACAAGCTACGACACAGCACACATCTACTATCGGAAATCTATCCAGAAATCATCTACCTTAAAGCTGATTGCAATCTCATTTTCCTCTTAACATCTACTTTCCAAGAGTAAAGTTTTTTTCTTACCGATCACCTTTGGTTGGTAATATGATAATGGCACGCGCCATACAGGCGGCAGCTCTCTCAAATGATTTTGTCATGTTAAGACTACAACTGCACTGGTAGAAGCATGAAATCAGCACTATAAAATTACAAACCAACGAGGTCATTAATTAGCATCGCATGAGCCTAAGCCGCTTTTTAGGGTTCACATCCACGTAATCAGAAGCATGTCAACCACTTTACCTCTTTGTAAGGATCTCAATATGATTAAAATCTCTAGAGTACGCCTCAGCTAGCTTGTCCATCTGCTTCCTTGGAGTATCAGACATAAGAAGAAGTCTCTGCCTCCTGAAAGCATGTAACCAACCAAGTCAACATAAGCCGGGAAATAAACTGTAAATATATATATAGAGAGAGATCAAAGTTACCTAGCTGTGGCGGTACCTAAGCGGACAGCGTGCTCATGATAACTGTTCAGTTGCTTTAGAATGAAAGGCAGATGACTGTTCACTCCACAAATGATGATATGATCAGCTTCTATGACTTGCATCTGTGCCCCTTCCCTCAGCTTTTGCATATTACTCTGCCCGGACAAAAAGCGATCAGGAACATTCATATTTCACAAGTAGTGTTTATCTCAACAACTTACCCTAAATTGTTCCGTCATTGTGCTTAAAAGCCGGGAGTAAAACAATATTCCCCAAATGGCTAGGACGAATCCAATGACTCTTTCAATGCGTGTCTTTTGCTGCAGTTTTCAGCAAACAATATAGGCTTTTAGTTGCAAGAACTCCTAGAAATATCGTGAGGCTTGAATTTGTGAAGAAGCAGATCATGACCTTCAGATGAGAAGAAGAGGAAATGAGGCATGACCAGGCCTCCCAGAGGCAGTCTTCGAAGCGTAGAGTGTCTTTCCTTTACAACAAGAAGGCAACAGCAGTGCATATGAAGTTGTACTCATAAATAAGAAAACATGCAATGGAAAATTGAATATGTTCATCATTAGGTCGAAGTTTAAAATCCATTCACAAGATTCTTCATGTAGCATATCATTTTCTTTTCTGCAATTCTTCTTCATGCTAAAACCAAGAATTATAACCACACACAGACGATTTTGAGAAGCTAAATTTGATAAAGCAAGGTTACCTGAACTGGAAAAATAGGAATCCCCCGATTATAACAAACGATAGGCATGCTACCAGAAGCACCACGAGGAACCTAAGATAGCCGCAAGGAAAAAAAAAACAGAATTTAACTACATATGAACAATGCTAATCTCCATCTCCATCACAGTGACACTAACAATAACACTCAGCAAGAATCTGATATGACATTCGAGGAGGTGAAGCAAATTCTTAATTAGGAGATCCCCCTACCCCCAAATCCACATCTCCTTCACTATTGGACGACGAAAGATCTTAGTCAGAAATCTACACTATAGGCATGTTTTATCACTCTAAACTTAGAGAATCATCACAAGCAATTCTGACACTTTCCATACCCATCACAACAACCATCAAAGACCTCTAGCTGCTTTCCGCAGTTAGTGACACATGTACACACACATACGGAAACAGCAAGCATGAATTCCTTCAGCTATCTCATAGAAGCAGAAGAAAAGCAACTAGCACTCTGATAAAAGAATAATCAATCGGGCTGAGGACATACGTGGCGATGTTCTTCTCAAGCTGAATATTGAACAGGTAAAGAAACCTTGCAAAACTCCATTTGATGTCATGTAAAGAAGGAACGGACACGTCCAACTTGAGAGGAGTAGGTTTATTCAGAGAGCTCGACGCACAAGCGAAAGGCAAGCCACCCCTCACCACCGAGTTCTGAATGAGACCGGGAAGCTCTTGAAACACCTTTTGCATTATCCTGAACACCGCGTACAGTGGGATGCATCCTATCACTAGCTTATATGGAAGACTCTGCAGGTTAAGTCCAAGATTACATAAACATAAGCATTGGATACACATCAGTGACACCAGTAACACACAAAGAGCTAAAAAATTCATCCTTGAAAAAACCAAGAACAGGTGTGTATAAGAAGACATCAGGAAAAACCTTATGAAATTTGGAGTTGATAGCATTCAGTGAATCCAGGTTGAAAGTAGACGGATCTGTGTTTCCTGTCTTTTGAGATTTTACTTTGAAGCTCCCTACAGTGTAGAGAGAGAGTAAGATTGAGGAAGGAGATGAACAATGAGAGACTCTAAAAGAGTTCTAATTTTAGGAAAGTGCCAAATCCATTACTGTAGCAAGGATCTCCCAATTTTGAATTTTCAGAGATTTTTTTTTTTTTGGTTATTCAGAAACTGACCTTTGCATCTAGAAGACTCAATCCCAGCTAAAGGTGGAGAGTGTAAACTCAATCTCCTGCAAAATTGAATTAACCATTTTCCAGTTTTGAAATCATTAACGAAATATCTCAGCTTACAAACCCCCAAATTCCATTCGAATCTAAATCCATAAACTCAAAAATTACAAAACCATCGCATTTTGTAATCAAAAGCATTGAAATTCGATGCATTTACATGAAGCAATTGTTATGAGGAATTGGAACTACGAAGAAGAAATTATGAAACCTGTTGAAAGACGCGAATTGATTCAGTCTCGAAGCTTGTGAAGGTAGAAACAATGGCTTCCAGCCAAACAACTGAACAGCCACCATTTTTTATGCTGAAACTTCTTCTCTTCGCCTTAAATTTGGCTCCCATGGTTTCTCCGCTTGTACATACATATATATATATATATGTATATATATACGTGGGGCAAGCGCTGATTTTTAGAGTTTGCATATTTTTCGAGGGAAAATGCGGATTTCTTAATCATCGATTTGTGTTGTTATTAATGTTTTGGACCACACTTCATCTAACTAAATGAGTCATTTACTGGAGTAAGAAATAAAACCAGTCTTTAATCAAGTAAAACGATAAAACTTAAATTGAGCGTATTTTGGGTTTGAGTATAAGTTGTAATTAAACATTTTTCAAAAATAATAATAATGACATTTTGAAAAATAACATTTTTCAGTTTCTGTATTCAAGGTATCTCTTCATATTCTCATATTTAAATAACAATTCTGTGTAAAATAAATGAGTGTTAGTGTTCGAAAATTTAAAGGAAAATAATAATAATAACTAAGTATTCATGAAATTAATTTACAAATTTGTGTATAAAAATTTGTTCATTTGCTTATATATATAAATATGCAACAGCATTATACGTGTAAATGATAAAGTTGTAGCGGGTAAAGATTGAGTTAAGATAGTTCATGTATCAGAAAATAGTATTCAAATTATACTTATAAAATTTAGGATAAAGTAATAGTGCGAATAAGAGCTGATAGTTAAAAACATTACTTTAAAATTTCAGAATTAAAATCACTATACGAACAAATATTATAGATCATTAATAAAATAATAGGATTTTAAAAATTAAATATAAATACCTATTGTTAAATTACATTAATAAAGTTTAAAATTTGATAGAGTTTTAATCCCCACATCGCGCGAGTCAAATTTCTAGTCCTATTAATAAAAAAATATTTTTTTATTTCGCGGTCTACACATATCACTATATTTGAATCTGATTCTGACTAATTATGACTAAATAATAAATTCATATACTCCTGGTATGAAACTTATTTATACATTTTGGTTAAAATAAAAGTCTTTCGGACGGATTGTCAGGATATATAAATGATTCAAGACCCAACTTCTCTACTGAGCTGTAATAAAACCGATATTTTGGTTCTTTTCTTTATGGGTTGTTCTACTTCGGTGTTGTGTTCAAAATCTCGCTAATCGGTAATCATTCGGTCAGGCACCGATTAGCGATTTTTCAAAAATCGCTAATAAATCGAAGATTAATCGGGGTAGCATTTTTGCTATATTTTTATATATTTTAAATATTTTATATATAAGATGACATATTAGTATGAAAATCATATTATTTTCAACATAAATTAAATATTTTTTTAATTCACATCTAGTACAGAAGACAAAAATAGTCAAAGTTTATGTTTAGAAGATAAATGTCCAAATTAATTTGTTGAAAACAATTAATCACATGTTTTTGGGTTAAAATAACTCTAAACAGAATGAGCTTTCATTTTTGGATCGGATTTTACAAATAATTATCAATTTAGCCAATCAGATTTCAGAAAAATATAAATTTGATATGCCGATTTACAGAATTAATCGGCGATTAGTGTAATTAATCGGGTAAAATCAATCAAACAATGTTTGACCAAATAGTGTCACCGATTAGCAAAAATCGTCACGGTCATCCCCTTGGAACGATTAATCGAGCGATTAATCGGAGAAATCGCCGATTTTTAGAACATAGCTTCGGTGTGACCACTCCAAATTTAATAGAATAATCTTTTCATCACGTCAAAATAATATTATATATATATATATTTTTTTTTTTTTTTTGGGCAACAAATAATATTATATATATAAGTCAATTTTTATTGAGAAGTACTAACTGTAAAACAACTGGGCAATGCATTGAGTTCAGTAATCGAACAATGCAAGAGTTCTATCTCAATGAGCGGGCTTTGAATCATGCATGAATTATGATAGCCTGTAAATAGCAAAAGACAGAAACATCGCTACTAATGCGGACCAAAAATGGTATCACCATCGGCCAACCCAATCAGTGATTCAAAAAATGGGAAACACAGCTAGTTTTAGCTGCGTGTCCTCCTATTTCTTTTCTTTTTTTGGCTAAATGCATGTATTAATTTCATAGATGATATTGTAGTGAGAAATTTCAAGAAATACACTTCTAGTATGTTAATCTTTGAATATGATTTAGATTTTGGGGTTTATGGTTTAGATTTAAGGGTTCAAAGTTAGATTTTTGGGTTTAGAGTTTATATTTTAGGGTTTGGAAGTATTTTACTCAATAAAAAAATGTAGTTTTGAAAATATACACCTTAAAATATAGTTTTAAAATTTAACATCTATAAAAGTGTAGTTTTGAAATTTCCTCCATCGTAATTGTACTTTAGTTAACAAAAATACATCTTATTAAAGTTGGAAAAAAATATACATCTTATAATATAATTAGCCAATTCAATCCCAAAAATAAAAAATAAACACTTCAAAACCTTTCATATGCAAATTATGAGTTAATCAAGATCACTTTTATCGAACTCACAAAACCTTTAAATTTCAAAAATAACAAAATAAAGAAATAATCAGATCATAAATCGATTGCGTAAACCCTGTATTCTTTTAGTGGTTAACTGAGTTTGACAAACTAACGTCGAAGAGCATGTCAAAAGTCCATAAAATGAAATTTACAAACTTTTATTTTGTCAAGAGTTCAAAAACCCCCCAGAAAGTGTATTAATATTTCTTCCTAAACATCATAATGAAGAAAAGCAAAAGCAATGATGATTTAATTGAAGAAAATGGGGTTTGAGAAAAACGTTTTTATCCTCAAAACAGAAAGACGTGGAGATTTAAAATAGGGCTGTCGGCTCTCAGCCCCCCAACTAATCGATTTATGTCATCATTTATTTGTTCTTTTAAGCTCCGTTTATTGTACTTTAGTTAACAAAAATACATCTTATTAAAGTTGGAAAAAAATATACATCTTATAATATAATTAGCCAATTCAATCCCAAAAATAAAAAATAAACACTTCAAAACCTTTCATATGTAAATTATGAGTTAATCAAGATCACTTTTATCGAACTCACAAAACCTTTAAGTTTCAAAAATAACAAAATAAAGAAATAGTCAGATCATAAATCGATTGCGTAAACCCTGTATTCTTTTAGTGGTTAACTGAGTTTGACAAACTTACGTCGAAGAGCATGTCAAAAGTCCATAAAATGAAATTTACAAACTTTTATTTTGTCAAGAGTTCAAAAACCCCCCAAAAAGTGTATTTATCCTATGGTTAATCATGAATGAAAATTAGGATGTTAGTTTTCATTTTAATAATGTAGCAAACCTGATGTTTAGGTTGCTAGAGTTTAATTATTNTGACCTTGTTCATTGTTTCTGTGCTGGGTCGAAGTGCAGAGATGGACGCAGGTCGTGGTCGTGGTGCAGCTGGTCGTGGTGCAGCTGGTCGCGGTGCGGCTGTAGCCGGTCGTAGTGTTGCTCGGGGAGGAGCAGCGGGTCGTGGATGACAGGGTCGTGGACGTGGTTCACCAGAGGTCTCAGCGGAGAGTGCGGCGCCGAGTGTTGGTACGGCGTCAGTTACGCAGTCAGTCCCGTTGGCCGGTGAGGCAAACATTGTCGTCAGTCGCGGCGCGGGCGTCGGTCGTGGCGCAGGAGCAGGAGCTGCTCCCGGTGTAGGGGGTGCGGCTTTGGCTCATGGTGATTTGATAGTGGGACTGCTGACGCAGCTTTTGGCACGTCTTACGGAGGCGGTGCCACAACAGGCTCCGGTTGCACCTCCAGCGGCCGGGGCACAGGCTGGTGCCGGGTTAGAGCAGCAGGGAGCTGCGGGTTTTGAGCAGCATGGTGCTGCAGGTTTTGGGCAGCAGGGTTCTGCGAGTTTTGTTGGGCAGCCGGGTGCTGCAGTTGGTGGTCTTCCGATGTATCGCGAGGCGATGCGAGAGATGCAGAGGGTTGGCACGCCGACGTTTGAGGGCGGTGTCACCCCAGAGCAGGCTGACGAGTGGCGTCAGAGGTTGGAGCGGAACTTCGAGTCCGTTCGTTGTCCAGAGCAGTTTCAGGTTGAGATTGCAGTGCACTACCTTGGAGGTGATGCACATCTGTGGTGGAGGTCGGTTAGGACCCGGAGGGCGGTTTGGACTTGGGTTGACTTCGTCGAGCAGTTCAACTATAAGTTTTTTCCGCAGGAGGCTCGAGACAGGCTTCAGATGAGGTTCTTGGACTTGGTTCAGGGAGAGAGGTCTGTTCGAGAGTACGATGCAGAGTTCTCCAGATTGGTGGCTTACAGTGGTGGTGAGCTCATGAGTGAGAGGTCGTTGATGGGGAAGTTCCTTCAGGGGCTTCGCCAGGACATCAGGAGACAGTGCAGAGGTGGTATGTACCACACGAGGCTCATGTTGGTTGAGCTTGGAGCTTCCACTGAGGAGGACTTGCGTGAGCCGGTGCGTTCGGCAGTTGTTCTGGCTGCAGTTGTTCCGGCTGCAGTTGTTCCTGCTACCCAGCCTCGGGGCCAGCAGCAACATCAGCAGCGTAGGAACTTTCGTCCTAGTTATGACAGGGGCGGCAGGCCTCAGCAGGGCCAGAAGAAGAGTGCAGATCAGATGTATGCGAGTGGCGGTTGTTTTGGTTGTGGTAGTTTGGACCACAGAGTTGCGGCTTGTCCGAAGGGGGCGGGATCCTCAGATCAGGCAGTGTGTTACCATACCAGAGAGTCGGGGCATATCAGCCCGCATTGTCCCAAGTTACAGCAGAGGTCAGTGGGGTCAGTGGCAGCGGTCCAGCCATTGGCTATTCAGTCGGCAGCTCAGGTTGCAGCGTTGCATTCAGGTGGAGTGCCGCGTGTGTACACTCCTAGGGAGGCGGGCCAGACCAGTCAGTCAGGCCAGATCACAGGTAAAATTCTTGACTCAGACTTTTAAATTCTTAGAGGTAGAATTTTGTTGTTGTTTGTTTCTTCTATTTTACTGTGATAGAGTTAGGAGGTTCTCAACACTTGTGGGAATGTGTAGGGACATTGTTAGTTCGCGGTTTTGAGTCTCACGTATTGTTTGACTCGGGAGCATCTAACTGCTTCA
>OVBJ01002292.1:0-18997 GCA_900406535.1 Noccaea bulbosa
GCCACCGATTATGAGCGCCTTTCATAAGGTGTTTCATGTTTCTATGTTGAGAAGGTGTTTGCATCCTTCAGAGGAGTTAGTTGCTGAGATTTCAGAGGATCTTCAGCAAGATATGACAGTTCCGGCAGTTCCTGTGAGAATTCTTGAGAGGGGAGTCAAGGTTCTGCGGAACAAGAAGGTGCCATTGTTGAGAGTCTTGTGGGACTGTAGTGGCACAGAGGAGCAGACTTGGGAGCCAGAGGCAAAGATGAAGCTGAAGTTCGGAAAGTGGTTCGACAAGCAGGCTATGGAGTGATCTCCTTTCATCTTTGTGGTTCTAGTCTTGTTTCTGGTTTTGGTGTTGTTGTTTCTGATTTATGTATTTTCGTTTCGTTGTACGTTATACGTTCTTTGGAGTTATATGAGATGGAGTTTTTGCGTCATATCTTTTGGGTTCATGTTTGGTTGTTACAATTTTCTTTAACCAGTGGGGTCATTGAATGATTTAGTCATATGAGTTATACGCGTTTCAGATTTTATTACTCGATACAGTCAAGAGACGGTGCTGTCTTTAGAGTAGACGGTGGTGTCTACATTTTTTTTGGGACGGTGGGTGCCCAGCAGACTTATACTGAGGAGTAATAATGTCTAGAAACATGCGAATAACATAAGACTAAATTGGAGATTTTGTGGTCTCGGAGAGACGTTTGTGTTGGGCTTCGAGGACGAATCCAGTTTAGTGGGAGAGAATTGTAACATCCGTGAACCAGAAAGTTGTTTTAGAAATGGTATCGCACGACATTAGAGATTCAGGAGTGGATTACATATGCTCTTTGAGGTGTGAATTTAGGATCGATTGTACATGTTCTTGTTTGATTGTTGTACAGTCGGTCTAAGGTTCAAACACTTCGAAGAAAGTGTGAAAAAAGCTTTTGAATAACTAGTGTCGATCGACACCGGTTATCGGATTCGATTTTTGGTTTAGTCGATTGACGTAGTGAAGTGTCGTTTTGGGTCAATGGTGTCGACCGGCACCAAGGAGTGGTGTCGATCGACACCGATTCTGGGAAAATCGACCGGTTCGATTTACGCAAGCTGATTTTGTCGGTTTAGGGCGAGGAAACCCTATTTTCTTCAGAAAAACTATGTGCAGCCGTGTTTTTGGCTCACTTTTTGAGAAAGCAAGTTTCAGAGCAAAGGAGAGGCAATTTCTGGGCGATTTCTGAGTTTCTGGACTAGATCTGTTGCTGTTCTTCGTGGCTTTCATCTCCTTTGTCCTTTTCAATCCTGGCTAAGGTGAGTGCGTGTTTGTAGGTCCGTTTATCACCAGAGATTTCGTGGTCCATGAGTTTATATTGTTGTTCTTGATTTGTTTTTCGTATTTTCGTGATTTGGATCATTTATGGGGGTTGAATCCCATTGATTTTGGGTTTATTGATATGTTTCGCACTGTTTCGTTGCATTTGGAGTTGAGGCGTCGGGATAGTGTCGGTCGACAATGATGAGCTCGTGTCGAGCGACACACTCCATGTGTCAATCGACACCGAGCTGGGGTAACGATTGACACGGTGGGGTGTCAATCGACATGAGTACTGTTGTGAGTCTGTTGCTTTTGTTGATCATTGCTGTTTATTGTTTATTTTTGTTATTGTTTGATGTACTGTCTGGTGGTGGACGTACATGGCCTGTATGCAGGATGATCCACTCACTAAGTATTTATGATAATACTTATGCATCTCTATTCCAATGTGATGAATGTAACAGGAATGTTCAACCGCGTAATGAGGCCGGGAGAGGATGAGAATGTTAGAATTGATGTAGTGTTTCAAGTTATTGTTTTGCAAACCTGGTGTTAGGTTGCTAGAGTTCATTTATTTTATTGGTTATTGGTTATTGGTTATTTGTCGAACTCATTATTTGATTTATTAGATTATTGATTTCTTTATGAGAATTTCCACATTGATAATTAATAAAAAAAAAAAAAAAAAAAAAACTTAGTTGTTTCATCTTCTGCATCGGCACGATCTACCTCACGGTCTGCGCCAGTGGCATCGCTAAAACAACCAAGTTCACGGTGATGGACAAACCAGCAATCTACGATGTCATCCTCGGCACTCCTTGGATTCACGAGATGAAGGGTATAGTATCTACCTTTCATCAATGTCTGAAATTCCCAATTCAAACCGGAATCTACGTAGGCAAACTTTCGCAAGGTCCAGCTATGATTTTAATAAAAATTTTATTTTGTTTTAGTAACTTAATACATCTTTTATTCAATCTCCAACGAGAAGACTACTTTGTCAGAATCTTGAGAATCAACTCCAAATTCATTATCGACTTAATGAGTTTAACGAAAATCATTTTGTTTAGACTCTGACTTAATAAGATATTTTTCGCCCGTTCGGCATATTACTATTGACGAAATCATTGATTAAATCGTTATGGCCAAACAATTTAGTCTATCCCTATACACACATCCAACATCCATCGCCGAGAAGCTCAAGATCGTTAGCGTGAGAAGCATGAGAAGGACGACGAGAAAATGTTCTTTTTTGAAGACGTAGATGGTACCGGTGCATACCTGGATAGAGATGTTGACGATGTCGGTGATTACGAAGGTCTAATTTGACACTTATTTTGGTAGAACTTGAGATTCATGAGGAGGTCTTCGTTTTCCACTATACCGAGAGACGGCATTGAATTGCCCATCACTGTGCAGACGAAGACGCTGCTACTGAGTTTGGAGAGATGGTCGTGGCGACTCGGCATCAAAGTGTTGAGATCGACGGAAAGTTTGATCCCGAGTGCGATGAAAGTTAGGGAAGTCGCGTTGAGGAAGAAGAACTTGCAGGGGAACCAGAATTTCCGTGCCGGAATCCGTGGAGAAGATCGACGGCCATGGCTAGTCCACGACTACGTATAGACCAATCGAAGGCATGTTTTTACTAAACTTTGCATTGTTCAAATCACCATGGGCGTCGCAGCCAAGACTAGCCATGAATGATTATCTCTCTCTTTCTCAAAAACTTAAATAATTAGTATGAGATTTTGATCGGAGAAACTCTACTTGTTGACTCCATGGCTCGACGACAAAGGAGTGTTGTCTATCGAGGAAGATGACGATAAAGAGAGAATGAGAGAAGATGTCAAAAGTGGGTTTCTTTTTTTTTGTTATTTTTGTTTATTCTTTGTTATGGAAAAAAAAAATTGAAAGTGAAACATTATCTAACTATATTTGAAGGACAAAAATGGATTATGTGCTAAAAAAAGGTGTAAAGGGACAAAGAGCAAATGTGAAGGAGTAATGCGACATTAGAGATTTTTTTTTTAGGGTACTTTGGCAATTTTTTCAAATAAAAATTACTCCCTCTATTTCATAATATAGGGGATTTGAGGTGTTTGCATACAGATAATATATGTATTAAAAAAAATAAAAATTCTGCACATACCATAACATCCGCAAACCAAAGAAATGCATTTTTTCTTTGGTGTTGATCGACACCAAGTCTAGTATCGATCGACACCGGTCTAATTTGCGAATCCCAGTTTAACTTAAATCAATTGAATTGTCAGTCTGGTTAGCGTGGAAATCCTAGGGGTCGCGATAAAAAGTGAAAGAGCCGCGTTTCAGGCTCGTTTTTTTGAGGTTTTCGAGGCAGAGTGATTGAGAGGCGATTTGGAGAGTTTTTGAGCAATTTGGAGTTATTTTTGGAGTTTCAGGGTGCTATTGCTGTTCTTCCTCTCTTCCCTTCCCTCAATCCAAATCAAGGTGAGTGCGTGACTGTAGGTCCGTAATTATAGATGGAAAATTTTGTGATTGTTTGATTGTTGATTTCTATTGAGTTTATGATATTTTCGTGATGATATGGTGTTGTTTGTGAGTTGAATCTAGTATGTGATGTTTACTGTTGAAATTATGTATTTTTGGTGCCGATCTGTTGCGGTCGGATTCGACCTGACGAACGAGTCTCGATCGACACCACCGGTTCAGTCTGGTTAAATTTGATTTGATTGGAAATGTTGGTTTCAATCAATTTTAATTGGGATTAATGGTTAAATCCGGTTTAAGTTAATTAATTGGTTTAAATGGTTATTTAATTGGATAAATTAATTATTTTCAGATTAATAATGAACTAATATTATTATTTAATATTGAAAATTATTTAATAATTATTTTGGAGATATTTAATTATTGAAAAATACTTAATAATTTGTGGATATTATTTAAATGACTTAAATGGTATGGAAATTGCGTAAATGACCTGTATACATGATGATCATCTCACTGGGTATTTATGAAATACTCACGCATCTCTTTTTGCTATGTGATGCAGGTAAAAGAAAAGTGTGATCGCGGAATCAAGCCCGAGGAAGAAGATGATAGGAATTGTGTTTTATTATTTTATTTGAACTGTTTAAGTTGATAGAATTATTTATTTAATTTATTTGCTTTCGCTGAATATTGTTTGATTTGATTTATTATTTATTTAATTTATTTAAAGACTTCCGCTAGAATTGTTTAAGTTAAAAAAAAAAGTGTTGGTTGTTTCATTTTGGTATCAGAGCCTAAACGGTTTTAGGACGTGCTAGGTTGATAGTTTAGTATCATTCTCTTTGGGCTTCAGACGATTCCGCGGTGAGTAGTTGTGTATTATTTTTGGTTTTGTGTTAGTATCTCACCTCTTTTCCCTTTTTAGTTAGATGGAAGGAGCTGGTAGAGGTCGTGGTAGAGGCCGTGGCAGAGGCCGTGGTCGTGGTCGTGGGGCGCAGGCGGAGTCAGACGGGAGCGCAACGCCAAATGCGGCTACTGCGTCGGTGACCCTGTCAGTTCCTTCGGCGGGTGAGGCCAATGTGCGTGCTGGTTTAGGCGCGGGAGTCGGGTCGGGCCCGGGTGCGGGTGCTGTTCCAGCTCAGGGTCTAGGTGACCAGTTTATGGGGATCCTGACGCTGATTTTGCAACGTCTTCCGCAGGCGGCTCCAGAGCAGGCGCCGCTTCTTCCTCCGGTGGTCGGGGCACAACAGGGTTCGGGTTTTGTTGGGCAGCAGGGTGCTGCGGGTTTTGTTGGGCAGCATGGGGATGCAGTTGTTGGGCATCCGCCTTATCTCAAGATGATAAGGGAGATGCAGAGGATTGGTACGCCTTATTTTGAGGGCGGTGTTGGTTCGGAACTTCCAGTCGATCAGGTATCCAGTGGAATACCAGGTGGAGATAGCTATCCACTATCTGAGTGGTGACGGGCCCTTGCGGGGAGGAGATCTGTGTGGACTTGGTTTGACTTTGTAGCAGAGTTTGACGCCGAGTACTTTCCGCAGGAGGCTCGTGATCGGTTTTTGTTACGGTTCACGTCTTTGACTCAGGGTGACCATGATCCTTCCGCAGGTTCACCTACGGAAATCTTGTTACGACTTCTCCTTCCTCTAAATGATAAGGTTTAGTGGACTTATCATTCCAAAGAAAAAAGTGTGCGAGTACGCATCGGAGTTTAGCAGCTAGTTGTGCATGCCGGTGTTGGCACAGGTGGTGAGCACAAGATACTCCAGAAGTTCCTTCAGGGGCTTCGTTCGAGTATCTGGCAGCAGTGTCGCGGTCACGCGTATGTCTTGGGAGCGGACTTAGTTGAGTTGGCGGCTTCAATTGGGGAGGATCAGTGTGAGCAGGTTGGTCCGGTGGCAGTGCCGTCTGCGATTGTTCCTGCTACCCAGCCTAGAGGCCAGTAGCAGCAGCTGCAGTAGCGCCGAGGTTCGGGTTTTGGTTCTGGTTCTGGCAAGGGAGGCAAGCCTGCGCAGGGCCATAAGAGGAGTCGGGAGGAGGTTTCCGGAGTTAGCCGTTTCTCACGTGGTGCGTGTTTCGGGTGTGGGAGCATGGAGCACCGTCTTTCTAGTTGTCCCAAGAGGGAGGTGCCTCGGGATAGAGTGTGTTTCCAGTGTGGAGAGCTGGGACATATCTGGCTGATGTGTCCCAAGTTGCAGGATTTGACGGTTGCAGCGGTTCAGCCAGTAGCGGCTCGACCAGTGGGTCAGATTGGTGCTGCGCCACGAGGATAATCTTCGGTGGAGATGAGCGAGACGAGTTCGACCGGGCAGATCACAGGTAAACTTATCGACTCAGACTTCGTAATTTCCTTATATGTTAAAAATCGTGGTTGTTGTTTGTTTTCGATATTTTACCTCTGATAGGGTTAGCTGGGTCTCACAGTTTTGAATGTGTAGGGACCTTGCTAGTGGGCGGTTTAGAGTCCCACGTTTTGTACGATTCTGGAACATATAGCTGCTTCATTAATCCGAGGTGTGTCAAAAGTAGAGGTATTCGGAGCAGTGCGGGTGAGCATTCGGATATGGTCCAGGTGGCTGGAGGCGGTTTTCTGGCTACTTTGGGGCGTGCTAGAGGCGTCGATATTCAGATTGCGGGGCAGTCGATGCCAGCGGATTTGGTTATTAGTCCGGTGGAGTTATACAAAGTTATTTTGGGGATGGACTGATTATGGCAGTACCGGGTTCATCTGGATTGCTACCGAGCAGAGTGGTCTTTGAGCGTGATGGCGGGAGGTAAGTGTTTCAGGGAGTGAGACCGACTTCCGGGAGTTTGGTGATCTCGGTGATTCAGGCAGAGCAGTTGAATGAGCGAGGCTGTGAGGCCTATCTAGCGACGATCACTATGGCGGAGTCCAGTGGTGAGGTGGTTATTGAGGATGTTTCGAGGATATTCAGGTTGTCCGGGATTTCGAGGATGTTGTTTAGTCATTGACGGGGTTACCACCTTCTCGGTCAGATCCTTTCACGACTGAGTTGGAGTCGGGGACAGCGCCGATATCCAAGACACCTTACAGGAGGGCTCCAGCAGAGTTGGCAGAGCTGAAGAAGCAGCTAGAGGACCTTTTGAGCAAAGGGTTCATCAGACAGAGTGTTTCACCATGGGGAGCACCAGTTCTGTTTTTCAAGAAGAAGGATGGGAGTTTCCGGCTGTGTATTGATTACCGGGGACTCAACCAAGTCACTGTGAAGAACATGTATCCTCTCCCGAGGATTGACGAGTTGTTGGATCATCTGAGGGGCACTTCTTGGTTCTCTAAGATAGACTTAGTATCGGGTTATCATCAGATCCCGATAGACGATACGGATGTCCGCAAGCCTGCCTTCAGGACGAGATATGGGCATTTTGAGTTTGTGGTCATGCCTTTTGGTTTGACGAATGCGCCAGCAGGTTTTATGAGGTTGATGAATGAAGTGTTCAGTGAGTATTTGGATGTGTTCGTCATCGTCTACATTGGTGATATCTTGGTTTATTCCAAGAGTCCTGAGGAGCATGAGGTTCACTTGAGGCTAGTTCTGGAGAAGCTTCGAGAGCACAAACTGTATGCCAAGTTGAGCAAGTGCAGTTTCTGGCAGCGAGAGATGGGATTTCTCGGGCACATTGTTTCTGCAGAGGGAGTTTCGTAGATCCGGCGAAGATCGAGGCTATCAGGGATTGGCCTAGACCGAGCAGTGCTACTGAGATTAGGAGTTTTCTTGGTTTAGCAGGTTATTACAGGAGATTCATCAAAGGCTTTGCGAGTATGTCTCAACCGATAAGCTCAAGGAGATGTTGACTACTACACCAGTTTTGGTATTACCCCATCTAGGGAAGCCTTATGTGGTGTACACAGACGCTTCAGGAGTTGGTCTGGGTTGTGTGCTGATGCAGGAGGGCAGAGTGATTGCCTATGCTTCGAGGCAGTTGCAGGGGAGTGAGCGCAACCGCCCTACGCATGATCTTGAGTTGGGAGCGGTGGTCTTTGCACTCAAGATTTGGAGATCTTATCTTTTGGGAGAGTTAGTGAAGATCTTCACAGATCATAAGAGTTTACAACACATCTTCACTCAGCCGATGCTGAATGCGAGACAGTCACGCTGGGTTAAGTTTCTTGCGGATTTTTATATGGATATTGTCTATCATCCAGGCAATGCTAACCTAGTGGTAGATGCTTTGAGTCGCTGGAGGTGTGATTCGGCTTTAGAGCAGGATGTTGAGACTTTGGTGGGCGAGATTAGTACCTTGCGTCTTTGTGCTATTTCGCAGGAGCCTTTGGGCTTAGAGGCAGTTGATCAGGCTGATTTGTTGAGCAGGATCAGAGTGGCGCAGGAGAGTGATCAGAGTTTGATTGATGCGTCGCATGTGCCGAGTTCTGAGTATCAGATTTCTGAGAACGGGACTATCTTAGTTTGTGGTCAGGTTTGTGTACCCAAAGTTGATGAGTTGAGGCAGCAGATTTTGAGAGAGGCTCATTCGAGCAAGTTCTCGATTCATCCAGCAGCGACCAAGATGTACCATGACCTCAAGAGGTACTATCGTTGGGTCGGGATGAAGAGAGATGTGGCAGATTTGGTTGTGAAGTGCAACACTTGTTCCTTGGTGAAGGCTGAGCATCCGGTTCCGGGTGGTCTTTTGCAGAGCTTACCCATTCTAAAGTAAAAGTGGGACAGGATTACGATGGATTTCGTGGTTGGACTACCTATTTCACGGACGCATGATGCTATTTGGGTCATTGTTGATCGGTTGACCAAGTCAGCACATTTCTTGGCTATCAAAAAGACAGATGGAGCTGCTGTTTTGGCTAAGAAGTTTGTGCGTGAGATTGTGAGGTTGCATGGAGTGCCAGCCAGTATTGTGTCGGATAGGGATCCAAGATTTGCCTCAGAGTTTTGGAGGGTATTTCAGAAAGAGATGGGCACGCAGGTGCACCTGAGTACAGCTTATCATCTGCAGATAGATGGGCAGTCAGAGAGGACTATCCAGACTATGGAGGACTTACTGAGGATGTGTGTGCTAGATTGGGGTGGTCATTGGGCAGATCACTTGAGCTTGGTTGAGTTTGCTTACATCAACAGCCTCCAGACGAGTATTGGCATGGCTCCTTTTGAGGCTTTGTATGGGAGGCCATGTAGGACACCTTTGTGTTGGACCCAAGTGGGGGAGCGCAGCATTTATGGAGCTACTTATGTTGAGGAGACAACAGAGAAGGTTCGTGTTGTGCGACTGAACATTAAGGAAGCTCAGGATAGACAGAAGAGTTACGCAGATAGACGCAGATGAGAGCTTGAGTTTCAGGTTGGAGATAGAGTGTATCTCAAGATGGCTATGTTGAGGGGTCCTAACAGATCCATAGCAGAGAACAAGGTGAGTCCGCGGTTTATAGGTCCGTTTCCGATTGTGGAGCGAGTTGGACCATTGGCGTACAGGTTGGAGTTACCTCCTATTATGAGCGCATTTCACAGGGTGTTTCATGTGTCGATGCTGAGGAAGTGTCTTCATCCTTCATAGCAGTTAGTGGCTAAGATTCGAGAGGATCTTCAGCCAGATTTGTCAGTTCAGGCAGTGCCTGTGAGGATCCTTGAGAGGAAGGACAAGGTTCTGCGGAACAAGAGGATACCGTTGCTGAGAGTTTTGTGGTCTTGTGGCGGTGCTGAGGAGGATATTTGGGAGCCAGAGGCAACGTTGAAGTTGAAGTTCAGGAAGTTGTTCGACAAGCAGGTCGAGGAGTGAGCTTCTTTGGTCTTTGTGGCTTTATTTTGTAGGTTATGAGCTTTGGTGTTGTTGTATTTCGGTTTCATTGTAACGATTTACATTTTTTGAGTTTTATGAGACAGAGTTTTTCCTCATTTTTTATGTTATTAAATAATGTCGGATGTTACACACTTTGTTGACCATTTGGGTCATGAGATAATTCAATCTTAATGTTATAGACGTTTAAGAATTTTTTTCTAAGGGTTGCGATCCTGAATATCTCATTACATTTTTTGGAGACTTTTGTCTCTGGCAGACTTACCTGAATGTGTGGGATTCAGTGTGAGTGACTTATCTGGGAGGCTTGGGCCCCAGCATAAGCATTGCATGCCCAACTGGGAGGCTTGGGCCCCAGTTTGGGTAGATGCAGACTTGTTTGGGAGGCTTGGGCCCCAATACCAGTGGTTTGTTTTTCTCTTATTTAGGACGCTTAGGCCCCAATATAAGTGTGTGGATAATGAGTTAAGAGAAAAATGTCTTGAATGGTGCGTATAACTTAGGATTGAATGAGAGTCTCCGGGATCAGTTGAGGATCTCTAGTGTTTGGCCTTGCGAGGTCGGGTTTTGGTCTTTGAGAAACGCGTGTTGTGCGGATTCGAGGTCGAATCCAGTTTAGAGGAGGAGAGTTGTAACATCCGCAAACCAAAGAAATGCGTTTTTCCTTTGTGTCAATCGACACCAGGTCTAGTATCGATCTACACCGGCCCAATTCGCGAGTCCTAGTTTGATTTAAGTCAATTGAATTGTCGGTCTGGTTCGGGTGAAAACCCTAGGGGTCGGATAAAACGTGAAGGAGCCGCGTTTCAGGCCCGTTTTTGAGGTTTTCGAGGCAGAGTGATTGAGAGGCGATTTTGAGAGTTCTTGAGCAATTTGGAGTCATTTTTGGAGTTTCTGGGTGCTGTAGATTGCTGTTATTCCTCTCTTCCTTTCCCTTAATCCAAATCAAGATGAGTGCATGACTGTAGGTCCGTAATTATAGATGGGTAATTTTGAGATTGTTTGATTGATGATTTCTGTTGAGTTTATGATATTTTTGTGATGATATGGTGTTGTTTGTAAGTTGAATCGTGTATATGATGTTTACAGTTGAAATTATGTGTTTTTGGTGCCGATCTGTTGAGGTCGGATTCGACTTTACGAACGAGTGTCGATCGACACCAAGTCTGGTGTCGGTCGACACCACCGGTTCAGTCTGGTTAAATCCGATTTGATTGGAAATGTTGGTTTAAATCAATTTTAATTGGGATTAATGGTTAAATCCGGTTTAAGTTAATTAATTGGTTTAAATGGTTATTTAATTGGATAAATTAATTATTTTTGGATTAATAATTAATTAATATTATTATTTAAGTTTGAAAATTATTTAATTATTATTTTGAAGATATCTAATTATGGAAAAATACTTAATAATTTGTGGAAATTATTAAAATGACTTAAATGGTATATAAATTGCGTAAATGATCATCTCACTGAGTATTTATGAAATACTCACGCATCTCTTTTTGCCATGTGATGCAGGTAAAGGAAAAGTGTGATCGCGGAATCGAGCCCGAGGAAGATGATGATAGAAATTGTGTTTTATTATTTTATTTGAACTGCTTAAGGTGATAGAAATTGTGTTTTATTATTTTATTTGAACTGCTTAAGGTGATAGAATTATTTGTTTAATTTATTTGCTTCGCTAGAATTGTTTAAATTAAAAAAAAAAAAAAATTGTTGGTTGTTTCACATAATAAATTCAAAAAATTTTAAAACAGACGATTTTTAAAAATATAAACAGATAACATATTAAAAAAAGGATGGAGCGGTGTCAGGTTGATGGATCATGGAAGAGAACGGAATTATCATAATACAATCACAAGTGAAAAACTTATGGGTGTAAGTAATCTACGTAGAGGTTTGTCACCACTCCAAACTGAACTGGAAGCATTAGTTTGGGCCATGCAATGCATGTTGCAGCACAACAAACATACGATAGTATTCGAAACAGATTGCTCCGATGTAGTGAAGAAGGTATAGACACCGGAGGAGTAGCATGCTTTTTCAATTTTACTGGACGAGATAGACAAATGCAAGCCAGAGTTTACATTATGTTCGGTCAAACATATCCCAAGAACCAAGAATACGAGGGCAGATAAATTAACATGGAGTGCTCGGGATCTACCCTATAATATGTATTTTATAAATTCTACTCCACCGACCTAGATTTCCGGACCGGTGTTTAGGTTGCTAGTATTTTTATTATTTTGGAATTTGATTTTTGGTTGTTTGTTTTAATGATTTTATTGGAGTTTATTCTATTTAGTTGAGTTTTTCCACAATTGATTATTATTATTAAAAAAAAAAAAAAACTTGGTTGTTTCATTTTGTTATCAGAACGTATACGGTTTTAGGACTGTTAGTATTGGGTGAACTAGACTTTATGTTTATTGATTAATAGTGTTTAGTCAGTAGTAGTCTAGTATCATCCTCTCGGCCTTCAGTGATTCCGCGGTAAGTGTGTATGTTTGTGCATATGGTTTGTTGTGTTTTATAGTTTGCTTATTTGCTGTACTTTGCAAGTGTAGTGAGATGGATGCAAGTGATAGAGGTCATGGTAGAGGTCACGGTAGAGGCCGTGGCAGAGGCCGTGGTCTTGGTCGTGGAGCGCAGGAAGATTCGGGAGAGAGTGCAATGCCTAGTGTGGCGACTGCGTCGGTGACCCAGTCTTTGGCGAGGCCAGTTTGGGCGCTAGTGTGAGCGCGGGAGTCGGGGCTGCCCTGGGTGCGGGTGCTGCTCCAGCTCAGGGTCTTGGTGACCAGATTATGGGGATCCTGACACAGATCTAAGCACGTCTTCCGCAGGCGGTTCCTCAGCAGGCGCCGGGTGTTCCTCCGGTGGCCGGCGCACAGCAGAGTGCTAGTTTTGTTGGGCAACATGAGGCTGCGGGTTTTATTGGGCAGCATGGTGCTGCGGTGGTTGGGCATCCGCCTTATCTAGAGATGATGAGGGAGATGCAGAGGATTGGGATGCCTTTCTTTGAGGGCGGTGTTGGTCCGGAGCAGGCCTAGTAACCATCCACTATCTGAGTGGTGATGCGCATTTGTGGTGGCGGGCCATTGTGGGGAGGACAGCAGTTTGGACTTGGGGTGATTTCGTGGCGGAGTTTGACTCCAAGTACCTCCCGCGGGAGGCTCAGGATCGGTTTCAGTTGTGGTTCATTGCCTTATCCCAGGGAGACCGTTTGGTGCGCGAGTACGACTCGGAGTTTAGCAGACTAGTGGTGCATGCCGGTCTTGGCATAGGAGGTAAGCATGGACTTCTACAGAGGTTTCTTCAGGGACTTCGTTCGAGTATCCGGGAAGTAGTGCCAGGGTCGGGAGTATGTTTCGAGGGTGGACTTAGTGGAGTTGGCGTCTTCGATTGAGGAGGATCAGTGCGAGCAGAGTGGCCTGGTAGTGGTGCCAGCTGCAGTTGCTCCTGCTACCCAGCCGAGGGGCCAGCATTAGTAGCAGCGCAGGAGTTTCAATTCTGGTCGTAGCAAGGGCGGCAAGCCTGCGCAGGGCCGGAAGAGGAGATTCGAGGAGGTTTTTTGGAGTAACCAGAGAGCTCTGGGTGGCGGTTTTTTTGGTTGCGGGAGCTTGGAGCATCGGGTGGCTAGCTGTCCCAGGAGTGCCGAATCTCGGGACACTAGAGTGTGTTTTCACTGCAGGGAGCCGGGACATTTCAGGCCGATGTGTCCCAAGCTACAGTAGGTATTAGTGGCGTCGATCCAGCCATTGGCGGCCCAGCCAGTATCGCAGATCACAGCGGTGCAGCCGTTGGGTCAGATCGGAGCAGCGCCACGGGTTTACTCTCCGACGAAGGTGGGCCAGTCGAGTCAGGGCGGTCAGATCACAGATAAAATTTCTGACTCAGACTTTGTAAATTCTTAGCGTACAATTGTGGTTGTGAATTGTATGGTTTTTTAATTTATTTATGATGGAATTTTAGGGTTCTCAACATTTCATAGACTGTGAAAGTTGATTTATGAGGGGTTGTCAACAGTTGAGACTTGAACGAATTAATGCTTGCCTGACAACCTAAGGACATTCCAAAAGTTTAGCGATTAGGTTATTTAACAAAGAGGTCGGAGCCATGACTGTGGAATGATCTTACATTCGTGTTTTGAGTTCTAGATGGCACATTCAAACCCCCTAATGAATCTGATTGCATAACTTGATATTCTTGAACCTCTGCGAGCTTGCTCATTGCCTAGCATCTTTCTCTTATTGAATTCATACCGTTTTACCTTTCTTTTATTTAGTTTAGTTATTTTGCATACCCAAAACCACAATCCTTTCTTTTGTCCTAGCTAAGTTAAACTCCCATAGCTTGTAGTGCACTTATATGCTCCTTGTGTTTGATAACCCGTTGCTACTCTCGATCTGTGCACTTGCAGTATAAGGGATAGGAATTAGGAAAACATGATCCCGCGATCACACCACGGCCCCTAGAATAAAATTCTGAAACGCCTATAACACCTCTGACTAGAACTGCCTCATGACCCAAACAGGTCAACACACGATATTCCCTAACCCAGAATACCACCACCATACAACCAAACACGGTCAATGCAACCCGTAACATCCGAAACTCAGATTTATAATGAAAACTCCAACTTATAAATCTCCAACCATATATTTTGTTACCGCAAAACGAAAGTACACAAACCACACAACCACAACAAAATAGCAACAAGCTAAAACAACTTGGACCACAAGGATGAACAAACTTACTCCTCGACCTACTTGTCGAAACATTCCTTGAACTTCAGCTTCATCCTTACCTCATGCTCCCAAGTCTCCTCCTCTGTACTGCTACAGTCCCACTAGACTCTCAACAATGGCACTCTCTTGTTCTACAGACTCTTGACTCTCCTCTAGAGAATCCTCACAGGAACCGCCGAAAAGGTCAAAAATCAAATTGAACCGCAATCAATTTCCAATAACTGCAACTAACCAGGGCGTTGGTTTACAGATGTTACAACAATGGTGCTTTAAACTCTAGACTGACTGCACAACAATCAAACAAAAACATGCACAATCAATCAGAGATTAACACATTGCATACAACCTGAAAACTCCACCTTGGTAAAAAGTTCTCATAACTGGAGGCAACTCCAACTGATATGCCACTGGTCCAACTCGTTCCACCACCGGAAACAGACCCGTAAAGCGCGAATTGAGATTATTCTCTGCTATGGATCTGTTAGGACCCCTCAATATAGCCATCTTGACATACACTCTATCTCCAACCTGAAACTCAAGCTCACATCTCTGCCTAACGACATAACTCTTCTGTCTATCCTGAGCTTCCTTCATGTTCAGCCTCAAAACACATATCTTCTCTGTCGTTTTCTGAACAAAAGTATCTCCATAAATGCTGCGCGCACTTCCCCACTTGGGCCCAACATAAAGGCGTCCTACATGGCCTCCCATACAAAGCCTCAAAAGGAGCCATGCCAATACTCGCCTGAAAACCATTGCTGCAGGCAACCTCTGCCATACACAAATGATCAGCCCAATGGCCATCCCAAACCAACACACATACACACACATCCTCAGCAAACCCTCCAAAGTCTTGATAGTCTTCTCTGACCACCCCTCTGTCTGAAACGCCCTCCAAAACTTTGAGGCGAATCTCAGATCACAGTTCGACACAATACTGGCTGGCACTCCAAGCTGCCTCAAAATCTCTCGCACAAACTACTTAGCCAAAACAGCCGCTTCATCTGTCTTCTTAATGGCCAATAAATGTGCTGACTTGGTCAATCGACCCACAACCACCCAAACAGTGAGATAGGAAATCCCACAACGACACCATCGCGATCATCTCCCACTTCCACTCCGGAATGGGTAGACCCTGCCTTGACCATCCGAAACCTGATGCTCGGAACTAACTGCTCACGATGCATCAAACAAACTCTGCTCACTCTGCTGAGCTACTATGATCCTACTGAACCAATAAGCTTGACCAACTGTCTCTAAGTCCAAAGGCTCCTCCAATATAGCACGAAGACGCAATGTACTTAATTCGGTAACCAAAGTCTCAATAATTCCTTAAGCTTTGCAAAGCTTTCCTCGCACTCCAGCGACCACACAAACTGCATATCCTTGCCCGTCAACTTGTCATAGATTGTGCCATACTCGCAAAAGCCCTTGACGATACACATGTAGTACTCTACTAAACTCAGAAACACCCATAAGTTGCTGCCAGACGCTGCACTTGCTCAACCTAGCTTACCGTTTCTGCTCCCGCAGTCTCTCCAGAACAATTCTCCAATGAGTCTCGTGCTCTTCGGGACTCTTCGAAATCCTGAACACTCGGACGTCCTCATTAGTAATATCAATAATGGACTCCGACGTGACCATTTTCGCCAAAAAGCCTCGCAACCTCACTCTATCCTTTGCTCAACTTGAATAGCCGAGACATAAAACTCCCGAAAGTTGGTTACACTTCCTGAAACACCAAACTCCCTCTAACACGCTCGAAACTCACTCTGCCTCGATAACAATCCAGATGAACTTTGAAACATGCTAACCAGTCCATCCCCAAAAGACGTCATACAGCTCCACCAGCCTTATGACCAAATCTGCTGGCATGGACTGACCCACAATCTGAACATAGACTGCTCTTAGATGGCTGTAAATAACCAGGAATCCTCCACCAGTCACATTGACCAAAACCGAATGCTCCTTAGCACTGCTCCGGATGCCACTACTCTCGGCCCGTTCTAGAGTAATGAAGCAATTAGATGCTCCGAAACAAACAACACGTGGGCTCAAAACTACCCACTAACAATGTCCTTACACAAAATATGTGTTGAGAATCCTAAATCTCTATTACAGGAAAAATAAAAGAAACAGAGGACCACAACCACGATTCTACACTAAGAATTTACGAAGTCTGAATCAGATATTTTACATGTGATTTGCCAGGACTGACACACATTTGAGAGCTTGTGATCTGTAAAGATCTGCACTGCACCACCATATAGATAAGACCTCTAAATCTTGAGTGCAAAGACCACCGCTCCCAACTCAAGCTTGTGTGTAGGGCGGTTGCGCTCACTGCCCTGTAACTGCCTCAAAGCATAGGCATTCACTCTGCCCTCCTGCATCAAGACACATCCCAAACCAACTCCTGAAGCATTAGTATACACCACATCAGGCTTCCCCGGATCGGGTAATTCCAACACTAGTGTACTAGTCAGCATCTCCTTGAGCTTCCCAAAGCTTTCCTCGCACTCAGGCGACCACACAAACGGCACATCTTCGCCAGTCAACCTCGTCATCGGCTGAGACATACTCGCAAAGCCCTTGACAAACCTCCTGTAGTAGCATGCTAAACCCAGGAAACTCCTGATCTCTGTAGCACTACTCGATCTAGGCCAATCCCTGATAGCCTCAATCTTAGCCGGATCCACAGAAACTCCATCTGCAGAAACAACATGGCCAAGAAATCCCACCTCTTTCTGCCAAAAGCGGCACTTGCTCAACTTAGCGAACAGCTTCTGCTCCCGAAGTTTTTCCAAAATTAGCCTCAAATGTGTCGCATGCTCCTCTGGACTCCTCAAATACACCAAAATGATAACGAATACATCCATAAACTCCCTGAACACATCGTTCATCAATCTCATAAACGCTATCGGTGCATTAGTCAACCCGAACGGCATGACAATAAACTCAAAGTGCCTGTACCTCGTCCGGAACGCCGTCTTGCTCACATCTGCCTTATCTATTAGAATCTGATGATATCCTGATGCCAACTCAATCTTGGAGAACCAAGTAGCACCCCTCAACTGATCCAACAACTCATCAATCCTTGGGAGTGAGTACCTGTTCTTCGCTATAACTCGGTATGGTATTGCATATGAGCACGGCCTTTCACCCTGAAACGGATGGTCAAACGGAAAGAACCATCCGAACACTAGAAGATATGCTGCGGTTATGCATATTGGACTGGTCTGGTGTTTGGGAGGACTATCTTCCATTGATAGAATTCTCCTACAACAACAGTTACCATGCAAGTATAGGCATGTCTCCGTACGAGGCGTTATATGGGAGACCATGCCGTTCCCCTTTATGTTGGACGGAGGTCGGAGAGAGACAAGTGTTTGGTCCGCCATTAGTTGACGAGACTATGACCAAACTACAAGTGATCCGGGCCAACATGAAGAAAGCTCAAGATCGGCAGAAGAAGTACGCTGATCAGAAAAGGCGAGAAGTAACTTTTGAGGTCGGAGATAAGGTATATCTCAAGGTAACGGCTCAGAAGGGAAAGGACAGATTTGGGAAGATTGGCAAGCTAGCGGTACGCTACATTGGACCATACAAAATCATTGGAAGAGCGGGAGTAGTGGCCTACCGATTGGAACTACCCCCAGAAATGCAGTTGCATCCAGTGTTCCATGTTTCAATGCTGAGGAAACATGTGACAGATCCGAATGCCATTGAGCCTGAGAGAGTGGAGGAGCTCGGTCAAGATTTGACCTATCCTGAAGGACCTCTCAAGATCGGTCAACGGCGGATTCGAGAATTGAAAAATCGGCGTATTCCGCAAATACAAGTGTTTTGGGGAAGACAAAACAGGATGGTCATTACCTGGGAAGACGAGGAGTGTTTCCGAGCCAACTATCCAGAGTTCTTCGAGGAGGAAGCCACTCATATGGAAGAANAAAAATCGGCGTATTCCGCAAATACAAGTGTTTTGGGGAAGACAAAACAGGATGGTCATTACCTGGGAAGATGAGGAGTGTTTCCGAGCCAACTACCCAGAGTTCTTTGAGGAGGAAGCCACTCATATGGAAGAAGGCGGGCCATCTAACACTTAGAGAATCCGGGACGAATTCTTTAAAGTGGGGGAGAATGTAATATCCCTGAAGAGGAGTAAGAAGAAATGTGGAGATTTCTTTGGCGATGCGTATACAGTTCGAAAAGACGGCGAACGGTCGAAGCAGAAGTAAAAACGGACGAGTAAAACTCCNGTAAGAAGAAATGTGGAGATTTCTTTGGCGATGCGTAGACAGTTCGAAAAGACGGCGAACGGTCGAAGCAGAAGTAAAAACGGACGAGTAAAACTCCAAATACGGCGAACGAAGTGTTTACGATCGAGCCGCGATCGACCGAAGATGCTCGTGGGACAGTCGCATGCGTGGTGCACGTACACGGGACGGTTGGAGTTGATGTCCTGGTCGAAAGTGATTTCGAACATGGAGGTTGAAGAAAAAGGCGTTTGGAACGATTAGGTACGATCGTGGGACGATCGGTACAGTCCGCGGGACAGTCGGGTCCGAACGGTGGCGTCGAACGAGTGGTTCAGTACGCGGAAATGCAATGACTTTTGCCTCAAGGAAGAAAGGAGACAAGCCATGTGCAAGAAGATACACTTGGAGGAGAGGGAAAGAGATTCATTGAATCTAGAATTAGATTCATTGAATCTAGAAGAAGGTTCATT
>OVBJ01002293.1:0-18970 GCA_900406535.1 Noccaea bulbosa
AAAAAGGAAATTTCCATTTTTCTTTATGATTTCCTTTTTTGTTCCGTTAGTACTGACTCTACTAAACAAAAAGGTTATAGTAATTAGACTTAAAGATAGAGGATCTCAATGCAAATAAACAAAAAAATAAGAAAACATATTGGGTTTGATTTGAAGCTTTTATTAAATATGGGTTAATTTTACAATATTCTATTAATTATATTTTATTAATTTTACAATATTTTAAAAGGTCGGTTGAATGTTGTCTCAGATTAATGTAAAATGTAGGGGCTAAAATTTGAGCCAAAATTTTATGTGGGACATAATCTGATATATCAGACAACATACATATGTAAAGTTTGGAGAAGTCCATAAACTTTGAGTGATGAAACTAACACTATACAGTATAAGAAATGTTACAAATTTGTGAGCGGTTTACAAATAGCAAGAGAGGGGAGGGACGTTTTTCTCCAATAATTAATACATAAATCTCTCACAATCTGTGGCAAAAGCAATCTCATTTTTGTACAATCTGTACATATATACAATGCATAAGAAAATACTACATGTCATGAACTTGAATCATGGTATGTAGAGGTACAAAGGACAAATTTTAAGTTTCATCCATTAACTAACACTAGAACCTGTCCGTCAATCTATGTGAAATTTTCAAAATTTGTTGTGTTAGTTAAACCGAAAACATTTTAGGAAAAACAAAAGTCAGAAATTCTCTTTGTGGAAAGTAAAGCGAGTGGACGACTCGAGACTGAACTCCTGACAAAGTGATTTTAGAGGTCGGACTAGCGTTGGACTTCCACAGTAGAACACACCTGAAAATCATACAAATTAAGAATTTTTTTTGGGTCAAATTAAGATTTTGTTCACGTAAAAACATGAAAACAAGGCGAAAAATTACTATAATCATTGAAATTTACATAGTTTATCTGAACTTCGTCGTTTTTGTTTTTTTCGTCTTAAATAATTATGCAAGAAAAAAATGCTTATACTATTCAACTATTTTGAATAAAATACAGGCAAGCACATGAAGATTCTCTATATAATAATAGAGGGAATGGGATGTAGACTAAGATAATTAATTAATAAACAAGTCACTCAAAATATTTTGTTAGCAGTATCTTTTTTTTTTTTTTTTTTTTTTTTTTTTTTTTTTTTTTTGTTNTTTTTTTGGTCAATTGTTAGCAGTATTAAAGAATGTTGTAAAAATATTAAGAGAAACCATGCAATTACCTATGCGAGAAGTTTCGTGCTTGCTTGACAACTCAGAAAAAACCTTCCTCCAATTAGGTCTTGCGAAATGCGTTCGTATCTGAATGAGGTTGCGATATTTTATACAAATATTTTTAAATACCGATAAAATAATAAATAAGGTTACAAAATTAATAACAGGATGATAAAAAGATGAACATACTCGGCTCTCAGAGACAATGTCAACACCGTTTTTGGCATGTTGAAGTTTCTGGACCATTGCGATTAGGGCAGATCTTGCATCTCCTGCTTCGTACATACTTGTTAAGTAGTTATGCATTTCTATCACATTCTGTCAATTTAAACAGGCAAATTCTTTTAAAATAAAGTAATAGATATCAAGAATTCATCACACAATTCCCTTTTTCGTTGAGAGTGTATTAAAATACTTCAAAGTACTTGATATTATTGGTATTTCTCTAATTAAAACTAAACTATTATATTTGAAAAATGGATATAAACTTACGGTTTTGTCGTACACTGCGATGTCATCCATAACTCCTTTGAACCAGTCGAATGAAGCTTGCTCTCTTGTCACCCAATAGAAATAAGCTCTTTGTGGAAACTTCCTTCCTCCATTTACACTAGATCCTCCTAAGCTCTCACCTCCTACACTTCCATCATACTTTTTCCCCTACATTTTCCAATTTAACACCCCATTACATTTTTTTCATAGTCTTCTTTCTTCAAGATTCTCACTACGGTTATAGATTACTTACGGCTTTCGGAATACCGGGTTTGAGATTATTTAACATGTCTTTGAGGATGCTTATGAATGGGGTCGCACCGATCCCTAGTCCGACCAACAAAAGTATATCGTACTTCTCATAGTTTTGTGCTGGAGCACCATATGGTCCTTTGATGAAAATCCTTGGAAATCTGGTTGTGAAAATATATATTGATCGGATGAGATCATCATATATATTTATTTCAATCATCTGATATCAGAATATCCTCGATGGATCGGGTAATAAAGATATTTTTTGACAAAGGGGTAATAAAGATATTCACTTACAAGACTTGTGATTCTTCAATGAGAGGATTTGCACCTCTTGCTCTTGTTTCCATCCTAATAAGATTATTTGGAGTAGGTTTCGATGTTTGAGGAGGCTCACATGTCTACAAAAAACATGAATAAACCATTTCAAGTTTATGTTGATAAGTTGTAAGATTTATAAAATTAGATGGTAAGGAAAAATAAAATCTTACCTCCGCAAATCTGTTCCTAAGTTCACCGGTCCAATCTCCCAATGCTCTAATGTGAACGCTCAAATATTCATCTCCGGGTGCAGAAGTGACGGAAAATGGATGCCTAAACCACAAGAACAAAATTACAATGATATAATTAAATAAAATATTTATTTTGGTAATTATTGGTTAAGATTTTTTTTTTTTTTACCATTCGAATTTTGAGATATCAGGGCATTTGACAAACATGTACATGCCACTTTTGTACTTGAAACCTGGAGGTTTCGTCATATAGAGTGCAAGAACATTGCCTGAATATACAATAGCCTAGGCAAAAGAAACACAATCAAATTGTTGTATATAATTAGATTTCATATATAATTCACTAATGTTGTAAGGCGACAAATATAAGATTCGTATTTAATTACCTTGATAATGTGGACACGATGGTTGTGTTCTTGAACTCGTGAGAATAGCCTTTCGCTCGCGTACAAAGCCATTGGTACGGCCACATACATCCATGTCTACATTTTTCCACACAACAAAATAATTAGTTAAGAATATAGATAAACTGTAAGAAAATTTAAAACCAAAAAAAAAAAAAAAAAAAAAAAAAAAATNAAAAAACTGTAAGAAATGAAAACTAGTGTTTTAATTTATATTTCTAACAAATGTTAACTTACCGTCTTTTGGTACCAAGGCTTCTCGATGATAAGAATGTAACCATGGATAATGAGAAGAGCATAGGCAATAACCAGCAAATGATGAGCATACCAAAACGCATTAAACCCAGCAAGAACGTTAAACGGCTTAGGCAATTTCACTATGTTCCTTCTGAAGTAATGCATGGCGAGCGTAAATGATATCCCCATGAAGACGATCATCAGAACTCCTGTGACCGAAACCGGGGTCAGCATTAGACCTAAATAGGTCGGTTGCTTGACCCCCAAGAGTTTTGCCGCGTACGCGGAGAACAAGTCATGAGGGCAAGCACTTAGCCTAGGGTAGTTGCATAGCATGTGTATTGCCGTGTGGAGCAAGGAAATGACCGCGATCCAAACCGCTATCATCTTGTGGAAGTTGATGTTATCGTCGAACGGGATCAAGTGGCTCAAGAAAGTCGATCTGAGGAACGTTAGGGTTCTTCGCAAAACGGGGACCAAGATCAAAGCCATGTTGAATTTTAGCATTTCTGCGGTTCCTTTGGCGGCGCAAAGGCAGTGTCCGCTGATGTTGTAAAGAGGGCTTGTGGTGAACTCTTTGTATTTCCATATGAAGAGGCAAGCGTTGACTGCGAGCCACAATGTGATGACCCAAATCTTCTTCCAGTGGTCGTGCATTAGCTCCGCGGTTACTGAAACGTATTTGCTAGTCGGCGTTCTGTAACGTTGTGGGATCATGGCTCGCGTTAGCGATTGTGATTTCCTTACCATCTTGTTTGAGTCAGCGTTTGTCACCATCCCGGTTAATAGCACCTCGAGTTGCCATATCTGGTCGATGTAAGCTAAAGAATTGGACAAGGTATAACTCATATAGCAAATGCTTTTAAAAATGTTTTAGTTAAAATACATAACACGTAAGTCAGGATGGCCGAGTGGCCTAAGGCGCCAGACTTAAGTTCTGGTCCTCGTAACGAGGGCGTGGGTTCAAACCCCACTTCTAACAGTTTTCTAGTTTTTTAGTTTTTTTTTTTTTTCCGGGTCCAAAATAGCAGTTTCATTCATAACTTTCTATTGATTGATCAAACCCTAGCTTTTGAAACGATGAACCAGTAATCTCATTAGCCAGCTGATTCTTTTATTTTATTTTTGGACCTACAACTTTCAAGATTTTCATGATCACTCTATTTCATAGAAAATCGAAATGGTATTAAGATGAAACCTCAATGTAACCGTGGTGATCTGGGTCGAGTTCTTCCATGATCAAAGAAGCATAAGACGCAGCGTTCTTCTTGAGATTCCCGAGCTTGTTCGCGGATGCACTCAAGACTATGACCTCTTTAACCTCCTCTTCTGTTAGCTTACCATCTCCATCCTTGTCACACCTACATCGAAACTGTTAATCTCATATGCTATATATATAGTTTTTTTCAAATAAAAAAAAACCTCGAGAACAAAAAAGAAAAATGACTACATGTCGAAGAAGATTTGGAGGCGACAGTCGAGGTCTTTCTTGATCATGTCTTCCCAAAACAGCTTTAGTTGTTCAATATCAATCCCATTTTCTGTGTTTATTTGTCTTCTCCTACCTAATGCTTCGTATACTTCTGCTGCAAACTCCAGTGTATCTCCCATTCCTTATACACGTACACAAATATAATTTTTTAACATTCCAATGCATTATTCCTTATATTTATACAAACATACATACATTATTTATAATGGAAAAAAAATAAAGTAATGTTTACCGATGCAAATGCCAAATTTTTCCTTGGGAAGCTTTCCATCAACGGAGAACTGATTAAACCGGTTCTCGATGGATCTCCACGAGTCTCGTTCCCGTCCGGTGACTGTCCGATCAAGGAACCGGAGACTCTGTAGTCCCCTAGCCGCGCTAGATGTAGTCCTCTCGACTCTTTGTGGCCCCATTTTCTTTGTCATGGCCACAGGGAGCCCCAAATTTCCGCTCTTCCTCGTGCTCGGAGACCCCAAGTTTCCGCTCTTTCTCCATTTCGACACGCTCATAGACCTGATTACTGATCCCACGCCGAGATTCCTCGACACATTCTTCAAGATCCCAATGCCGCCACCACCACTACTCTCGGTCTTATTGCTATTGGTTGTGTTTTCGGGTTGTTTCACCGAACCCTCTTTATTTGGATCTATCTCGACGCTATGAAACATCCATTTCGTGGATTCTTCGTTCCCGACGACGTTCTTGTTGTTCTTCATAATGTCTTATATAAATTTGTATCCTTTATTTTTTTTCGCCGTAACGTGCACGTGAGGAGGGGTCTACGATCTACTTTTGTTTGTTGTTCTTCCGGTTATAGACCGGTGATCCATCGTTAGAGATCTTTGCTTTATGTTGATAAAAGATCCTGATTTTCTCTCTAAGTTCGTGTAAGTTCTTGGTCACCTTTATTTTTTTGGGGGGAGTTTTCTATGTCGATAATTCTACGATAGAAGACTAAGAATAGCCTCCTCATTGTGTGTCGTTTGTAACATTGTGGATAGTCTATTTACTTGGGAAGAGAGACACATGAAGAGTTGCTAAAAATAGAAAGTGCTAAGAAAGACCAAACGAAAGAAAAAAGAGATCTTCGAAGGATCGCTCCAATTAATGTTTTCAAAACAAATTAATGAATGGCTGTTAAGCCTGCTATTAACTAAAGTTATATTATATAGGTAAGCAAGGTTTATCTTAAAAAAAAAAAGGTTTACCTTAAAATGAGATGGGATCGAATGAATTGATTAAAAAACGAGAAATTCCTTCAAATGCCACAAAACATTGATACATCAAAGTGACACAAAATTCCTTCAAATGGTTGGAACTTTGACGCACACGAAATGTTTTTATATATGTGTTCCGAATAGTATTATTACATAATAGCCTACCTCTTTTTGGGCTTCTCTTGAAAACACTATCGTTTTTAATTAACATTCATCATTCAATATGTTTCTTATAAATCCAAATTAATTCAAATGTAAAGTGGAAAATTAAAACATATTAAATTCAAAAAAAAAAAAAAAACTTGCTTCTTTCCCTGTTTCTAAAGCAAATTTCTTTCGAGCAAAAAGAATGAAATGTGCTAAAAAGTCCATTTTTCATAGATTAATTTTTGTTTTAAATGTGCAAAGAGCCAGCAAAGATGCAAAAAAAAAAAAAAAAAAAAAAAGTTTGGGGTCTTCTAAAATTCAGGATTGGTTCTTCAGCTACAATATACAAATTAGTGTCTCAAGAACCTAGGAAAAAAAAGCTTTTGGGAGTCCTGGAAGATGGTATTAGAATGTCTCTAGGAAGGAATCTAAAGACTACAAAAGACATATCACCAAATGGTTTTGCGTTTTACCCCGAATAGGATCGTGTAGTATTCTAAAGTTGGTTGTTTCAATTTTATAAGGGAAAAAAAGTTGACCGAAAAACATATTAATTCCATAGTTTATTATTTTCTTTTGATAAAAAAAAAAAAAAAAAAGAAAAANATAAAGTACGCCTAAAACGGCGTCGGATTAGTCAGTGCCACACGACGAAGTAAGTAAAGTGAAATCCACTGGATCGTCTTTCTTCCGGGATCGACTCGCTCCGAGTCGACTCGTACAGACTCGGTCCGTCTCTTCCACTCTCTTTCCAAACATTTTTTTTTTGGGAATTCACCGTCTTCTTCGTCCTACTGTGCCCTAAGTCTCTGTGGCTTTACCCTTTTTGGTCTTTTCACATAACCCCCAGTGATCTGACGGTTCTGCTTCCGTCCACGTCAGCTTCGTCTTCTTCAACCCTCTAATTCTCTCTCTCTCTCGGTCACCGTCTTCTTCTCCCCCCTTTAGTTTATCGCGTTATTTGTACGGTTTCTTCTCTTGGGTTTCCTCCAGATTCATCTACCATTCTCTTCTCCCTTTTTCATTTTTTTCTTCCTCCAGTCCCTGTAAAGTTTTGCTGACGCAAGTGGCATCGGAGCTCCAATTTTGTTCAATTCTGGAGAAAATTGAGGTAATTTGATCATAATTCCATCGAATTTTTTTTTATTTCAATTGAATTGGTACTGTATAGTTTACAATCCTTCTCTTAATTTCTTGTTCGATTTTTCTCTGAGTTTAATTTTGATGGCGTTGATGCTTCGTTTGTGTTAGGGTTACTGTTCCGTTGAGTGCGATTGGGGGTGTTTTATGCGGGATGGCGATCGAGAAGAGTAACGTCAAGGTTTCGAGGTTTGATTCAGAGTACTCTCATGGCAGTGGTGACTCTATGTCAAGTTACGGAGGAGATGAGAGGCTTCAACTGCAACGTAAAACCTCAGCGGCTAATGTTGATTCCGAGGATGAGGATGATGATTTCGATGAAGATGACTCTGGAGCAGGCTCTGATGATTTTGATCTGCTTGAACTGGCGGAAACTGGTGCTGAGTTCTGTCAAGTAGGGAACGTGACTTGTAGCATTCCATTTGAGTTGTATGATCTCTCTAATCTTGAAGATATACTCTCTGTTGATGTATGGAACGAGTCTCTCACTGAGGAAGAACGGCTTAGCCTCTCTAGTTATCTGCCTGACACTGATCAGATCACGTTTATGGTTACTCTGAAAGAGCTTTTCCAGGGTCGTAATCTCCACTTTGGCAGTCCTATTAAGAAACTGTTTGACATGCTGAAAGGTGGGCAGTGCGAACCGAGAAACGCGCTTTACCTCGAGGGACGTAATATGTTTCTGAGAACAAAACATTATCATACACTGAGGA
Source organism: Noccaea bulbosa (assembly GCA_900406535.1). NCBI lineage: Eukaryota > Viridiplantae > Streptophyta > Magnoliopsida > Brassicales > Brassicaceae > Noccaea > Noccaea bulbosa. Next base: position 7,826 of record OVBJ01002293.1, read on the forward strand.
AGTATCATAATGACATGGTTGTGAATCTTTGTCAGACGAGGGATGCTTGGGCAAGTTGCAAAGGGTATAGCATCGATGAGAAGCTCCGTGTCTTGAACATCGTGAAAAGCCAGAAGACTCTGATGCGCGAGAAAAAGGAAGATTTTGAGGAGGATTCGTCAGAGAAGGAAGAACCTTTTGATGGGCCTTGGAGCAGAAAGGTGAAAGATAGGACGGCGCCTGCGGAAAACAAAATGGCTCGTCGCTCTGGTTATGGTGTTGATTCAGGTTTGGAATTTCGTAGCCGGCGACAGCTGACGGGTGTAGAACAGGATAGATATGGCAAACCAAAGTCGAGGCAGATGACTGCAGCACTGAAATCTCCTTTTGCTAAAACGTCTGTTGGGCCGTATGCTCCAAGTTATAATGGGTTGGGTCTGAACTCTGCATATAACAGCTCTTCTCACGTTAGGCAGAAGTATGGTTCAGGTTTAGTTCTTGGGTCAGAAGATAATACTGATGATGATGAAGATCAGGATCCACTCTTTGGAATGGGTCCTCGGCGAGAGCGGGGTAGCGTTGCTAGAGATAAACCTGGATTCTCGAGGCATGCAAAGAAACACAAGTTTTCAAGAGAGGGAGAACCAATTTCTGAACATTTCATGGCTCCACCATATTCATCAAGGCAGCCCCACGGCAATTTTTCAAAATCGAGTAAATATGCAAATCATACTCAGTCTCGTCCATATGCAGATCAGATGAAGCCTGTTAAAGGTAGTCTGGCAGACCTTCGTGGGGACTTGTATCGGCCTGGGAAGAATTATGGAGATGGTTTTTCTGTTGATCCTAGATACATATCTGACGACTTGAATGGCAAAAGCAAAAAAATGAAGTCTGAGAGGAACTCACCTGATACTAGTTTGAGATCTTACAGAGCGTCTATGCAACAAATGAACGAGAGGTTCTTGAATTCTGATTTTGGCGAGAACCAAGTGCAGGAAAAGATTAGAGTGAATGTGGTACCAAATGCGAGGTCTGGTCTTGCGCCATTCAGAGATAGCAGAATGTTCATGACAAATGATGATACAGAGTCGGATTCATCGGAGGGGTATGATGATGAGGAGGAGAGGAATCGCTTTATGCGGAACAAACCATCCGTCTCTGTTGGTAGGCTTAATAATTCTCATTTTCCGATGCTCAAATCTGGGCAAGATAGTAAAAAGATCAAATCCAGAAAGAAAGATATACTGGAGAATGAACTGCTTGATGGTGATTACTTGAAATATTCAGGCGTACCTGGAGAACAAATCTATGCGCCAGGGACAGAGAAACACTCCGTCAAGGCAAAACAAAAGGGTAAGATGCGTGACAGGAGTCCTTTAAATAATTTTTCCTCTCGAGGTTTTGAAGATGGCCCTATCTCAAGCTTGAGTGAGTTGAAGGACAGAAACAACAGGAAGGAGTTTTTCAGGCAAAACAAGAATAGCCAGACAAGAGAGCAAATGACTGATAGACCTCAGTTTCAGAGACCATCTGCAAAACCAAATTTGTCTGGGAGAAAAAGAGGCTTTGATGAAGATGACGAATTACCTGAGATGAGAACATTGGTTAATGATAGAGCCCGGGGTCGACATAGTAGGAAATATCATGTCACTGAGGGAGACGGTAATAGTGGTGATGAAAATATAGAGGGTAGGTTGTTGGTTACTTGCAGTAATGTGTCGAAAAAGAGGAAGGCTAGAGAGTCTTTAATGGACATGGAGAGGAGGGAGGAGAATGGTGAGTTGCAGCTTCATTCTGACATTCAACAGCCCCCGAATGATATTATTACCTCAAAGAGAAAGGGAAAGAAGAAAATGGAGGTTGATGTTGATTTTCTGGATCTGGATCCCTCTGAAAATCCAAAAGCAGGAAAGGGTGCAAGCGAAGCAGAGGTGGAAACCAAGCCGCAGAAGAAGCCATTTGTGTTGATCACACCAACAGTTCACACTGGCTTCTCTTTCTCCATTGTACATCTTCTGTCAGCAGTGCGTATGGCAATGACAAGTCCGCGTCCTGAAGATTCATCAGATGTTAGCAAACCAATTGCAGTGGAGAATGCAGAACCTGAAGCTGGAGAAAATGGTGCTCCCGTGTCCAAGGATGCAGAGGATAACAAGTCGCCACAGCAGGGAAGTGGAAACTTGCCATCCCTCACCATCCAGGAGATTGTTAGCTGCTTGAAGTCAAACCCCGGAGATCCTTGTATCCTCGAGACACAAGAGCCGCTTCAGGATTTGGTTCGAGGTGTTCTGAAAATCTTCTCCTCGAAAACCTCGCCTTTAGGCGCAAAGGGCTGGAAGCCACTTGTAACATTTGAGAAGTCCACGAAAGGCTGGTCTTGGATTGGCCCTGTTCTCAGTCCTTCTGAACAAGAGACTGTTGAAGAGGTAACATCGCCTGAAGCCTGGGGTATCCCGCACAAGATGCTTGTCAAGTTGGTTGATTCATTTGCAAATTGGCTGAAAAACACCCAAGAAATTCTTCAGCAAATAGGAAGTCTTCCTGAACCACCGTTGTCACTCATGCAGATTAACTTTGACGAGAAAGAAAGGTTCAAGGATCTGAGAGCCCAAAAGAGCCTTAGCACGATTGTTCCGAGTTCCGAAGAAGCAAGAGCTTATTTCCACAAAGAGGAATTTCTGAGGTACTCGATTCCGGACAGAGCATTTGTGTACACAGCTGCTGATGGTAAGAAGTCGGTTGTTGCTCCTCTGAGAAGAGGCGGAGGGAAGCCAACCTCAAAACCTCGGGATCATTACATGTTGAAACGCGAGAGACCGCCACATGTCACAATTCTGTGTCTTGTGAGAGATGCTGCTTCCAGATTGCCTGGTCGTATTGGGACAAGAGCTGATGTTTGTACCTTGATAAGAGATTCACAGTATATCATGGAGGATGTGACGGATTCACAAGTGAATAATATCGTGAGTGGGGCCTTGGATCGTTTGCACTATGAGCGGGACCCTTGTGTCCAATTCGATTCAGAGAGGAAACTGTGGGTGTATTTACACATAGACAGAGAAGATGAAGATTTTGAGGATGATGGTACTTCATCCACTAAGAAATGGAAGAGGCCGAAGAAGGACGCTGCAGAGCTAACAGAGGGACAAGAAGCTGTCACTGGGACTGAAGAGCTTCCTGGGGATGAAGAACAAACAGGGGCTGAGATGGGTTCAGACCCGAAGACTGTTGAGCCCGATGGTTTGGACGGGGATCAAGAAGCAGCAGACCAACCCTGTTATGAGACTGAACAAACTGCAGAGGAAGAAGATGTTGAGAACACTGCACAGGGCAATGAGACAACAACGATGTGGGAGCCTGATCCTGCTGTTGTTTTGAATGCCGTTGAGGATAACACGTTTATCTGCCAAGAGAACTCAGTGGATGATGATTTTGACGATGAAACATGATTCGTGAAACTCATAGATGTCAGGTAGTTTGAAATTCCAGCTTTTTATATTCTGCTTCCCTGATCAGATCAATCATCATAATTATTAGATTAATAGAGGTTTATTGCTATGCACATTCCCATTGTGTGATATTCAATTTTTTTTTTTTTTTCTAATCATATTGGTACAATGGTGAATCATTCTGACAAGACGACGTCATCTTCATTCATTTCCTTTTTCAGGTGAAAAGGTCAGAGGGTAGTTGGTTAACAGAAGAAACTATGGATTTGTATAAAGACATGATAGTTTTGATCCCAAAAGATGTCAAAAAAGTGAGATCATAGGCTCTATTACAAACAGGTTGAAAGGTTATTCCTTTTATTCTCATGTCTACCATTTTCCTAATTCTTAAGAAAAAGAAGAAGTTAGTATTTAGTAGAGTTACTGAATGAGTAAACCTCAATACATATAGGTATAATGAACAAATGTTTCATCATTTGAACTTTAAATACAAGGTGTTATTCATCTAAAACGTGTCAACGAAAAATCAGACTTCGTTTGGATGATTGATGATCTCATAGTGTTCTCTAATCAGAAGGATAAAAAGCATCGTTTTATTCATATAAGCAAACAGCCGAGAATTAAGGCAACATTTCTTGCAATGTGAGTTAGTGAAGTGTCGTAGAAATTTGTTTACTTAAATATCATCTAAAACGGGTCAACATTTCTTTTCATCACGTGAAGTTTGTCCATTATAAGAAGCCCAAAATCAAAGTTTAAGTATGTGTTTTTCAAACGCTTGAGTTAAATATAGCATGTTATGGTGGCCGAAGCAGAATAGTGAAAATACAATCAAAATGTGGGGAAATTCTTTTTTAACTAGTCTTGAGGAGTTATGCTTGACACACGGTAAAACGTGTAAATGGATTTGCTTGTAATTAAAACTGGCACGACTCAGAATCTACTAATTTAGAAGATAATAATTTTCTTTGGTTCCAACTAATAAAACAATACACAAATAGATAAACAATAAAGAATATTAAATAATACTCAAGTTTTTTTTGTAAATTCCTCAAACCAAAACTCCATGAAGAAAAAAAGTCTTTACGTGTATGCAACAGTACTCCGTCTCTCTCTGTACAGGTGTGACACGTTAACCGTCTTCTTTCTCTTGGCTTCTGTAAAACCAATCCTTACTTGGTGTTTCAGTTAACAGCAGAAAGAGGAAATCTCGAGTCCGACACAGCTGCCTCGTAGATAGAGGAAGCACGTATAAGGTGTTGTTGCTGCTTTACATCTCCATTGGCTTGCTTCAACAGTTTCTCATCTCGAAACACTCTCAGTAACTCCTCAGACGCTGGAGTTCTAAGTTCCTCGATCGACTCGATGCTCGGTATGTCGATTGGTCTTTTCCTTGGCGTTGAACACGATGGTTCATCCACCTGTTTGCACCCAAAAACCACGTTTTCTACAGTCACCAGACTGTAAAACTAACTACAATGTCTGATATGTTGCGGTTTCCGCAGTTTGTTTTGTGCGAACTAAAATCTTGAAACTTACCACGTATTCATCAAGAAGACATTTCCCTGCGTTGTCTGTGATCTCTACGATCTTGTGATTGTGATCACTCTTGAGCTCGATCAAGTCTTTACAGCATGGGATGATCATGGAGTTTACCTTTGCACATGCATCGTTATCCAGTTTCAACGAATCTGCAAACAGAGTAAACTTTCAGCCAAAACATGAAGAGACTTTGTTTCAGATCTGTAAATTCAAGTTAAGCTCTACTCACGATCAATGCAAGTAAGGAGGCTGCCATTTGCAGCATCAAAGACATCGAGAGAAGATGATACAGCGGAGGAGAACTGAGAGCGTAGGTTCTCATTGGCATCCATGCCTCCTCTGTTGAGAGATTAAAGCGATAAGTGACTCTAAACAGATCAGAAACAGATTTATCTCGGTGAAAATCATACCTAACGATTGAGTCAACAGAAGCCACGTTGTTTCGTTCAAGACTGACCAGTGATTCTTGAGCTTTCCTCCATTCATGTGCACTCATCTCTGCCTTCTCCAAGCTACAATTATCCATTTCAAAAGGTCAAGAAAGTGCATGAATAAAGCTCGGTGTTTACGAACTTCTGTAATAATGAAACTGTAAGATCTTTCACACCAGCTCAAGAGAACTTCTTGCATCGCTTTCTTCCCGCTCTCTACCGAAGAAGTGTCCTCGTGATAGCTCGATTCTGTTTTCACCATGTGAACGTTCCACTCAGATTTAACTGAAGAAGTTGAATCTTGCATCGTTGACATCTCATGCTGTAGGGTGCTTGTTCTGGTGGATGCGCTCTCGCGTAGATCTTGTACAGCCATTTGGACCTGAAAGATAAGATTCAAGAGTTTCCTCAAAGCCTCAAATCAAATCAAATTTCCTAAGAATTAACATATGGAGTTGCATGCGTACAAGGTTCTTCTTCCTAGCATTAGAATTTGCAAGAAGCTCTGCTACTTTCTCTAGCAATTGCCTCTCTTCATTCGCAGCACATTCCTACAAGACAGAGGAAACATCATTAAAGCCTACGCAAGATATCTGCAGCTGCGCATGTGTCAAGAAAGACAAGAACCGGAATTGACCTCAAACTTGTTTTCAAATTCGCTCAGTTTCTTGTGGTTAACTGTCTGTGCCTCTTCCACTATCCCGGTTAGTTTGGTAGCATGCGTGTCTAGAGTCTTGAAGAATTCCACTGTTACTTTTGAAACCGACCTCGCTGAATCCACGGCTTGCGAATGTGCCTGCAGATGATAATAATGTTTCAACCAAAATTGTCTGATATTAATGTTGTTGTAACCTTTAAAGGATCATTGAAGATTACTAAACCTTCCGCTGTTGCTGAGCAAATGCAATAAGCTTCTCTTCCTGATTGTTAAGGCTACTTTGGAGATCTTGTAATAAGATGTCAGCCTCAGAAGCAAAACCTCTGAAAACCTACAAGAGACAACAAAGGAAGGAGATTGACTCAGAACCAGAGATTCCAATGGTGTAGTGGGATAGTTAAAGTTTTAAACTTACGTTCTCAAGTTCATGTGAATGTTTGGAAACTTCTGAGTTCAGGCTACCAAATGTTGATTGAGAATTTCCATCTAGCTTCGCAGCTATGTTATCAAGAGCTTCGATGCCAGAACCATATACTGCTTTCAGTTTTAAAAGTCTCTCACGGAGTTCTTGAGTAGCCTTTACAAGAAAAACCGAAGAATGACGCCAAAAAGGTCACTGGAAACAAAAATGATACAGAGACAAAAGAGAAGAAGTAAATCTCTCACCTCAGATTTTGTCGACACAAAGGACTCCATGTCTTCCTCCATGTGTTTTAGTTGACCCTCTTGATGAGTCACGGAAGAAGCCACATTCTTATGCAATAGCTCAAGCTGTTGTGTGAGCTGTGACTGGAACTTTTGGATGAGACACCTGTTTCCGTCCTCGATTTTGTCCTTTCTTTCTGCATAACAACGGCATCTATGAACCAGGGAACATCTACCAACAGAAGTTGAAAATTTGGTGCATGAATCTTTTACCTATTTTGGAAAACAAATTGGAAACATCTGATGCTGCACTTTCAAGTTCCGTCCGCAGCTGAAAGGCTCGCTCGACAAGTGATTTCTCTGAAAGTCTCAAGGAAAATGTTATTTATCAGAATTTCTAACCGCTAGGAGAAGGCTACTAGGCTAGTAGAGAAAATCAAGTACCAGACTTGAGGAGATTAGTTATCACAAATTCCTTCTCTTTAATGGTTGCATTCGCCTGTCTGTATTTTTCTTCAAGATCAAACAATGAGTGCTCAGTTTCCTCAAGCCTTTTCTGTCATTTGTAAAGAGATACAGTTTAGTGTTTTGTGCATTTCAATCAACAAAGATAAGAAAATGGCTTCGGGAGGATTCAGAAGTATACCTCAGTTTTCTCAAGTTTCTCACTCAACTCCGCTGTTAAAAGCTTCTGAGAATTGTATAGCTCCTGAAGATCAATTACTTGCTGCAGGGCCAACAAAATCGTTATATAAATATTATGTGAGGCACTAATGGGATATGGAATCAAATGATGCAAGTTTTATACCTTGTCCTTGGATTCTGATTGAAGTTCTAATCTTTCAATCTTTTCAGCCATTGCCTGTGTTTAAAACACAAATGAATAGAGTCACTTTTCAGTTTTCACACTCAGGATTTGAAATGAGGAAGGAATAGATAAGAACCATTCAGTTCAGAGAAAACTATAAACCTTTTTCTCAGCCTCTTCTTGAAGATAACGGTCTTTTGGAATATATATCCCATTTTTCTCTCTTGCAGCATATACCTCTAACAAAACATAGGAAATCGAATGTGAAAACGAATAAACGTTACAGTAACAAGTAAGGAACGCCTTAAACTAATACATTAAATGATCATACTCATACCTTGTTTCAGTCGGTCAATCTCAGAGTACAAATCTTTCATGACAGCAGATTTCATCATCTTCTGGTTAATCTGGAATCAAGAGGAAGTTGTCAAAGACGTTGTTTTTATGCAAGAGATTATATTGCACAGGAATGATATTACAACTCACCTCTGGTTTGTTCTTGATATTCTTGGCGCGATGTGCATAATCCAAAGTGCTTAAAGTCTCTTCTAAACAGTGGATGGAAGGTGAAATTGTGGCGATTACACACGTTTTCGTCTTTCCTCCCAATGAATCCCTCAAGAGCCTCGTCAGTTTGCTGTCTCTGGAAATTCAAAAAAGCAATAGCTGAGTACCATTTGATGTCAAACCTAAACTGAAGACACCAAGGAGACTACAAACAATCAATTGCTTTTCAAGCGATCACTTGTACCTGTAAGGAATATGACCAGAGTGCTCAACAAGGGCGTTAATGACACGGCCAAGAGTGAGTAAACTCTTGTTGATCTCTCCAGCTTCCCTGGCTCGTCCCTGCAACAACCATTCTCAAGTTACTTACCACTAGCATCCATAACTGCCTTTAAGACACTGACTTCATAAATGATGATACTAAGATAAGTATACCTCTCGTGCACCAGACCGTGAGATATTCTCGGAACCAGCAAGGTCAACAAGGTTTAGTTTCCCACATTTGATCATCTCTTCACCCTCTGGCGTATTTTCCTTGATGTGAATAGTGATAGAAAATATCGAATGAGATCGACTACTTTGCTTGTTCAAAAGAGTCTCAGCTGTACGCCTCTTCGCAGAACCTTTTTCCAAGATTTTGTATATTTCGTTCGCAGTACTCACTATCTCCTCTTCCAAGCCCCGGACAAAGACACTCCCTTTCCCATCTTCCATGAGAGCAATCGACTTTTTAGACTTCTCATCAACAAACTTTGTAGTCTCCTCCGGTGCTAAAAGATCTGAGATTTCCTCGTTATATAGTTCTAGGAAGGTGACCTTCATGCTATACTCTGCGCCCTGAGCTTCTAAGATGTCGAAGATTTGCTTCACAGCTCTTGGAATAACACCCGCGTCACTCGGGAACTCACCGTTCTACACAAATAATTAATTATCAAAAAAACACACGAAATATCATACAGAAGCATACAAGATTCGTTCTCCAAGGACCGACCTTTTTCCTCGCACCTCCTTCCATTGTGTACGTCTTTCCAGTTCCGGTCTGACCATAAGCAAAGATGGTGCAGTTGTAACCCTCAAGCACTTCAAACACAATTGGACAAATGGCTTGGTCATACAAGTCCTTCTGTTGAGATGCCGGACCAAACACCTGAGATTTTTCAAACTGAGACTATTGAGAGACAAAAATACAATCAAGAAACAGGAGGCAACAAGATTTGTTAACTCTACAACCTTGTCAAAAGCAAAATGTCTATCAATGTGCTTTCCAGCAATACTCTGAGTAGCAGCAACTTCTCTACGTTGCTCGTTACAAGAAATCACCACCGGTGTGTGTATTCTAGCCTCGTCCTCGCTCAATGGCCTATCAAGAACCAAAAAAACCAGTGAGAAAGATCAAATTTTGGGGCCAAAGATTCAAACAAAGTCAAGAGTAGCTAAAAAATCTCACCTGCAACGCAATATGACCTGAACATTCACACCTTTTTCTTTATCACTTCTATTGGCTGAATTTGACTCGGAAGATCTTGATTCTCTGGCTGATTTATCACTTGATCGTGGTGTCTGAGCTGGAGAGAGAGATACAATACCTCCTCTTCTTTGCTGAATCGAATCCATTCTGCTTATATTGTCTACCATTTAGCTCAAATACTTCCGCTGCACAAACCAAATCTAATACATTTGAAAATGACATTTTGCGAGATGCCCAGAAACTAAAGCTTCAATTTTTCAATCATAATCAAAAACTATTTTCGCGGTTTGACCCAAAATTAGCAACTTCCTGACTCAATCCAACTCCATTTTCAGTTCATGAAATCAGCAAACAAGAACAAAACCACTGTAATAAATGTGAATACATTACTGAATCTACTTTAGTATCTAGTTACTTCTTATACCAAGCTATCTTTAGATCTTTCTCTCGAGACGGGTGATACGAAATCGGATCAAACGATCGAGTAACAAAAAGAAGAAGCTTGGAATAAAAGCAGTACTTTTCCGGGAAGCAAAACGCACTCTGGAGAAACGGGCAGTGAGATTTGAAGATTTACAGAGAAGTAAAAGGTTCAGCAATGGCGGATTCGAGAGAGAGAGACTGGAGAAGACTTGGGGAGAGGGAGAGGGAGAGAGAGAGAGTGTTCAAGTGCATTTATTGTTCCTTCTTCTCAAAGCAGTGATGAGAGATGAAGTAAAAGGCACAAAACAAAAACATTTTTAGTAAAAAGTGATCGATCATTTCCAAGTTGAAGTGTTTAACGACGTCAATGAAACAGTTTTAAGAAAGACCGGACCAAACCGAGATTTCGGTGCCGGTTTGATGAATATATTTTTCAATTTTTGTGATAGATAGATTCCAGCTGACAAAAAACAAAGACAATTCTCCAAAATGACGCATTTTAAAATATATTTCAATGAATTACTAAGTTGATTAATCATTTTAAAAGTGTATCTGCAAAATAGAATTGTGGATATTGGTTTGGTCTGGTTTATCGGTCAAGTTTGGTTCTTTTGACCAGAACTTTTTGTTTTTGTTATTAACGGCGTCGCATAAATCGTTTAGTGAATTACGCGTAAATCAATCACTAAACTGGTTCCATTTTTGTTTGTTATTTAAATAGTTTAGTTTTTTTTTAGATTAGAAGACAAATTTTCTTCTTTCTTTTCAACACGTCATATTAGAGAGAATTACACTCAGACACACTTTCTCACATACACTTTACACAAAGAGTCACTTTAAGAAACTGATGCACTTTCATCATGAGAGTTTACACTCTTACCCTCTCGTTTTCAATCCTCCCTTATAATTAATTATTTTTACACTTACTTTATAATTTTTACTTTCTTTTCTCTTCCTACAAACACCAAACACCGTCGAAGACAAAAAAATTTTTGTCGGAACCCTTTTTACTGCTAACTCCTATCGTTGCTGATTCTCACTTATGTCCCAATCAAGCTACTTTTTTTGCTTGAACTCGCTTCAATATCGGCCCAGATCTCATCGCTGGGCTTATATCTCATTTATTCTTCATCTTCTTCTTCTTCATCTTCTTCTCCTTCTTCTTCTTCTTCCTCATCTTATCAGTTTCTCTTCTCTTTTTTTTTTTCCATGTTTTCTACTCAAAAACGAAT
>OVBJ01002294.1:0-18968 GCA_900406535.1 Noccaea bulbosa
ATCTGCATCCGGGTCCGGTGAGTCTGTTGCATTGGAGCGGGAAAGGGAAGCATTGGCTCAGGCTTGACTCGAGACCGTGTCCGTTGGATTTGCTTTGGGCACCTTACGATCTGTTCCTTTACGCGCCGTTGATCGCTGACCGCTGATTTGTAACATCGGACGGTGGAGGAAGACAACCGCGTTTTGCTGACGTGGAAGAAAGCTGAAATTACGGGATGGTTTAAAAGCTGTGTGGGATTTTCAACTACTGTAATTACGGAACGACCGGGATAAATCCGTTGGTTTTAGCCACGTGGCAAATGATCGAAGAGGTATGGGTTTTGATCTGACGATGCTTATTCGATCACGTGATAAATTTTATGCCAAGTGGAATTAAAGACAAAGGTGAGTCAACGGAAAGAGTTTGGTTATGACTTGTGAAACTCTTTTATGTGTAAACGGCTGCGGAGAAACGTACGAAATGAAATGTGAACTGTATGTAAACTCATCATGTTTCATGTTGCAACAAACCGTGCCTCTTTCTTCGTTTTACTTTAGTTTATTTTTTAATAATTCCAAGATCAAAACATTCCAACTGATAGTTAAATTTGAGTGGTGAATTAAATTTATCAATTTAGGTTATAACATTTGTATATCAGAAGCTACACAACCTAATTAGGTAATTAGGAACCAAGTTACTCAACAACTCTCTATATCTTTGACACGATATCTTTATTCGTATTACTGAGCTAAATAGGTCGAATATTTGTATCAGATCAGAAGTATGTCCTCTCGATATCTATACAACGCCATGTACTCCAAACTCAACTCTGGTAACCAAAATGAATTTCTTATTCGAACTAATAAAGGATGGTTAGAATAATCTACGTAGTTTCTTCTTTCGTTTTTGTTTTTCAACATCATATCGTTTATCATTTGTAAGATTATTGTTTTAAAGAATTTCAAGCATATCAATATTGTATCTGATTAGCTAATTATTATATTGGGGAAGTACCTTCTATCATTTTGTTTAGTATAATCATAATTCGTGCGCCAACCGTAGACTAGCTAGTTGTTATATAGTAATCATCACCTAACGCATTCTTTGGATTAATGAATAATGATTCATGCATGATACATTCTCACTGGACGAATTTCGACATGCATTCCACGTCATGGACACTTTTTACAAGAGTCAAACACACATGAAAAAAAGATAAAAATTTTGAAGTAGTAATGCATTAACGTTGGATAGTTTGTTTGAATAAACAAGTTTACAAAAACTGAATTGCATAACCAATATTTCTAGAACCACATACGCCCATCCTTTAAGAAAGATAGATACATTCTTGATATCAATCAATTAGATAAGTCTACCAAACTGTTTTGGTCAGATTAATGCACATGATAATAAGAAAAACAATACAATTCTAGAACAAAAAGTTCATCAATCATCACAAATTTATAAAATAAAATTAAAAATCATTATTTAGAAACTAAAAGAAAAAAGCATGTTTTCTTTCAAATATGCTTCCATCACAGCACACCATAGAATTTCAAAGTGTGCGTGGAAGGTCTAATAGATTGGTACACTGACGTGGATCCAAGACGTATATATAAATAAATTTATAATAAATCATTGATAAAAAGATCTGACAAACCCATCTATTTATATCATCCACAAAATTTAACTGTGGTCACAACTAATTAATATATTATCTTTCTTTTTTTTGATAAAAAGTTTTCTCATATTGAAATATATAATCTTTCACTCACTGATATTTTGGATATTGATGTATCCATGAGATAGATATGAATATGATCAATCGACGGCAAAACATTTTGGAGTGATTTTACAATTTCCAAAAAAGGCGTCACTGAGTAAAATACGTGTATATAACGACAAATATGTGCATTACTAATTTACAATATCTATTTGGCATGCACTAATTAAATTAAGTAACTTATAAGAAAAAAACAATTCAAAGAACAAAATTTCTGTATATAAATAATAAAACCACAAGTTTGTTGTGAGCGCTTGTATATTATACCTCGTTTCGTTCGATCGCTTTAAAACTATGGTTGGTCTTCGAATTACCATCCTAAGATAAACAATACTTAGCCAACCCAAGTAATAATAATAGCAATAATATATCTAGAAGCAGGGTGGAAGGAGACGAACTATTTTAGTCGAAAATCCACAAATATAATTTCTCAAATCATAATAAAAGCTTACGCCACGTGGCAACCATGTGTTCCGTGACACATACCAACAACGGCGACAACTAGGGCATACATGTTTTGGGGGTTTTGTGAATTTGTGACCATATAAACCATTCAAATTCAGCGATAATAAATTGCAATAACGCAAAAACACACAAGTGGGTAGTGAAAGAGAAGTGTGGGGGGGTCACGTTTCTATCTTTCTCTTCTTCTATATAAAGACTCTTTTTCTTTGTATCATCATCATTTTCATTCTCTTACTCATATCTCAAACCCTAAGAAAAGAAAAATTCGTTTTTGCTAAAGTCTTTTGGAATTATCGATATATCGAAGATGAAGTTGGGATCAAGTCTAAGCATGGGAGGTTCAAAGAGAAGGGTGTCGAGCAGAGGACTTGGAGCTGTCCTTAAAGAACAAAGAGCTAAGCTTTACATCATTCGAAGATGTGTCGTCATGCTTCTTTGCTGGAACGATTGATGTCTCTGCAGATTCATTCTCAATCATTTCAACCAAGATCGTTATGTATAAAAAGGCTCTTGTGGTTGGAGAGAGACGCATCGTGATGTTTGGAGGTTAACCGGGTCGGTTCGAACCCGAGTTGGATGCCAGATTGTGGAGGAATCGGTGAAGGGTTTAGCTTGTTTCGATTAGGCCTCTCTATTGGTTAGCAAATTCTTGTTCTTTGGAGCAAATATGGAAAAATCAATTATTTAGTAGAGGAGAGGACAATATTGTAAATACTGACGGTATGATAGAGAGAGTTGACAAAATTTTGTGATAGCTTTTGGCTTTGTGATATGACATTCGTAATATAAATGATTTACAGATAATGTGAATATGGTTGTTCCTTATTTCAATACTTTATCTCAGCTTTTCTTTTGGGTTAAATTATGGTTATGAATCTCAGTATCGATGTATTACACACACTTTTAAATCGTGTGATTTTGTTTTAAACTTCTAATCATATATTTTTCTCGATTAATTATGACAATTAAGGAGTAAAAGCAAGTATCTTCTAACAACAAGTTGTCTAGAACAAAATCCTTGATTTTAGTCAAACCAACAACTCTCTCTTCCATGATACAGTATAAAATTCAAAGGCGGCAACGATAACACTATTATTTGTTATATTTTAGCTTTAATCTAAAAATCACAATTAAAGTCTCTTTAGTTAATTATTAATAATTGCTGCCCCACGCATGGGGATGAGTTAAACTAATCTACTTTTATTCCAACACAACAGAAACTCTACTTTTAATTTAGGTCTTCGAGGAACCATTACAGTTTTCAACATGTCCTCTGGTTTGGCTCAAACTCTTATGATTTGTGTTGAAAAAAAAAAGTTGTTGAATTATAAAAGTATTAAATATTACAGAAATGAGTGTATGATTGTACATTCTGTAACGATACTTTCCTATCATAATAATTTTAGATTATCTATGACTATATTAATGCATAACTAATCTTGATTTCGTTTCTTTCTTCCTTTTTTAATCAATTGTTAATATCAAACATATTAGATTAAAGAGCTAAATGTAGTAGATGATCTCAAAGTAAGTTTGTAAAGTGATGGGTCGGAGTAATATTTAATTTGTACGCGACTATATCTATAAACCAAGGGACACACGATATTAAAAAATCATTAGTTTGTTTGGTCCCCTCTTGTTTACCTGACGTTATCATTAGGCGCTAAAATAATTATGATGGAAGACTTGTCACGTCTTAGTGTATTCTATTAGAAAAATAAAGTTTGTTGTATTATCTAATCATCGGTTTAAGGAATGATATAGGGCATGCATGATGATTTAGTATAACTTATGGTTAATTAGTAGAAAAAAAATCAATTGTAATATAGAGAAAAAAACTTATTTAACTGGAGAGATATTGCTTAAGCCCTCAGACTGAATCTGTTAACACTATCGAAGTTGAACGGAGCCGAATTAATTTTAGGTTTTGAAGCACAATTACATTCAGATATGAGAACGACATCGGATGAAATCTGTTAGCCCTGCTATGTTTTTTTAAACTAAATTTAGAATTACTCATAAAACTTCATAAGCCAGCAGAACTGAATTCAATCCAGTAGCATCCCTACCCTAACTATGTTTAGAAAAAAAAAAAGGAATGCTAGTTAATATTCTAATTTGAGTTAAACTTCATAAACCTTTTAGTCCTTTACAAATGTACCAAAGGATCCAATAATCAAAGAAGAAGTACGTTGACTGGTCAAATGAAGACATGGGTAAGGCAGGCCACGTGCGGCGGTCCTACCATCGTCGCCGTCGTGACCATCACCACCGGTCTCTTCTCTCTTGTCTCTTTCACTTCTTCTCGGGCTACGAATTTTGTGCTATGCCCTCATAAATAAAGTTGTAAATAATTGAGCCACTCATCTTTCAACTTTATGGTTTCCTTTTGTACTTTGTTTTTTTATTTAACTATTTTTTTTTGGGTACTTCTCATCAAAGGACTATATATGAAGCTAAAATATTAATTCCTAATTGTTTTAAGTCGTCAATTAGTTTAGGTGTGCAAACAAAAAGCCTGCTCTTGTAGCTTATTTGGTTAGAGGGCTATGCTCCACCTCGTAGCTAGATCACATGAAGCTAAACATTATTTCCTAATTGTTTTAATCCGTTCTCTAATATCTTATTAGATATATGCATAATATATGTTATCTAAAAAGACTATTAGCCCCATTCAAATTGTAGGGTTTAAACTTTGAACAAATTCAGTGTACCAAAAAGAAACAAAAGTTGGCCTACGATGTCTCAAATAACAATTCAAGTAGATTTGATTTATAATGTGTTTGCCTTTGGACTCTTCGTAATGTTTGAGAAGTTTCGGTGACTTTTATTTGTTGACATTATCTCTTTGCAAGAAATCTATTCATACACTGTTCGTCCGGCCAAACACACTTATTAATTTTGCTATTTAGTTGTTTCTTTTGTTTGTGTCCACAATTCTAGAACATTTTGGGCTTCTTTGAAAGTGCCTTTCCATTTTGTGTTCTTCTTTCTTATAACATTGCATATGCTTATCTTATCTCAAAGTATGTATATTTAAATAATATACGATCGTCTTGTGACTCTCTTGTCTATGAGACAAGGAGAGAGCTAGAAAGTACTTTGATGAGTCTACGTCTATATGTTGGCATATTGTTCGTACTTTTCTCCGTAGAATTGTATTAAATAGTTCCCACCATGATCTATGTTTTTTTTGTGTTCGTGTCTCATTAGTTCATGATTTGTCTTTTCTCCAATATTGATCTGTCATTAAATACAAAGAACAGAATCTGATCAAAATGGCCCATTAGCTCAGTTGGTTAGAGCGTCGTGCTAATAACGCGAAGGTCGCAGGTTCGAAACCTGCATGGGCCAATTTTTGAATTTTAATCAATTTAACCACAATATCGGCCCAATAAGAGTTTTCGTTTTTGACTCGTCTACATATTCATTTTTGGACCATATTAGATATAGGCATATAGCTCGACAAGACTACATAATAATATTCTTACATTTTTTTTGTTTTTGGGTATATTTTCTTACATATTGTTTTTAGGGGTCCCATTTATTAACCTAAAAAAACAAAACAAAATAGATAATCTGACGAGCTCACAAATACCCATTGATGCAACTCCTACTTCTCGTTGCTGAATTATTATTGAATTACACTTTTGTCTTCTTCCTTCTCCTAAGTGCATGGCTTGACCCCAAGAGGACGTAAATGTTTATGAGATTCTGACATTACCATCTCAAATGGTAGACAAAGATTTGGATTCTTCGAAGCTTTAAATCTTCTTCCCATCTTCTCATAGAACTTACTAGAGAATCTAAGCTCACCTGTTAGATTGTTTCCATTGATGTACAATGAACCAAGACAAGGCAAAGCTTCAAGCTTTTCTGATGGAACAAAGCCGGTTAGATTGTTGTCGTTCAGACCAAGAAACCTTAACCTTTTCAGTTTGGTTAGACCCGTGGGAATCTCGCCTCTCAAACCCATGTTGGATACATCCAAAATCACCAAATTTCCCATCTTCTCCCACTTTATTCTCATCATATCCTCACTCATTGGATTGCCTGATAACACCAACTCTGTCAAAGATTGAATCTTTTCAATGTTGTTGGACAACCCACCAGAGAATCTGTTCTTCCTCAGATCCATAAGTGTCAAATTCTTCAAACTCCCAATTTCTTGAGGTATGTTCCCTTGTAAGAGGTTATTGCTTAGGTCAAGCTTGAGCAGTGAAGCCAAATCTCCAATAGATGAAGGCAATGACCCTGAGAAAGAGTTGCGGCTTAAATCCAAGATTAAGAGCTCTTTTAACTCTTTGAAACAATTTGGGATCATTCCCTTGAACGAGTTCGCTGCGAAAACCATCCGCTTTAGACTCTTTAAGTTGCAGATACTCGACGGTAAGTCTCCACTGAACCCATTTTCAAGAACAACTAAAGACTTCAGCTTTGTTAGATTTCCAATTGTTTCAGGTAGTTTCCCAATGAGACCGGGATTTGATCTGAACTCGAGCGTTTCTAAGTTAGATGCAAAGTTTATCCATTCCTCTTTAGCTATGACAATGGGAGAGATAAAGCAGTTGAAGAAGGAGAGAGATCTTAAGTGCTTGAGCTCAAATAACTCTGGCCTTATCTCAAGACTTGAGGAGCAAGCAAGCGAGTTTTCATGAATAAGCCCTAAATTCAGATCCGTGACATACCACAAGTCATTGTAGATATCACAAGAAACACCCTGAAACCAAAACAAACAAAAATGGTTTTGTTTTCAAAGTTTGGATTTTTTGAAGAGCACTTAGCTGCAACATTAAGGAATGATTGGTAGGGCCAATGTGCATATATAATTGAAACATTTTAAGAAACCCAAACAAACAGATGTTATATGAAAATAGGATTCACTTGATGCTTTGAAGCTTTAAACTTCACTTTCCGATTATGGAATTTTTTTAAAGGGGACAAATCATTTTGAAGAATTATTTGAGACAGCTAGAAAACAAAAAAATCTTTACACATCATTTCAAAAGCTTTTTACAACTTAAATTTGAATTAACAACATCCAAAGATCAAACGTTTCTACATCACAACCTCATGCTCTTCACTATATTCAAGAGTCTATGTTTCTCTAACAGTATTAAGGAAGTTGGCGGTACATAAAACATGGCTGCATAAACTGGCAAGAAAAGAAAGGTTTCAACGAAACAGAGTTTTGTAAAGAAAAACCTGAATTGGAGTCCAGCCACAAGGTTCAGGATAGAGAT
This sequence comes from Noccaea bulbosa, assembly GCA_900406535.1. Classification (NCBI taxonomy): domain Eukaryota; kingdom Viridiplantae; phylum Streptophyta; class Magnoliopsida; order Brassicales; family Brassicaceae; genus Noccaea; species Noccaea bulbosa. The sequence continues at coordinate 7,472 of OVBJ01002294.1, forward strand.
CAGATCCATTCCAAGAATCACCAACAAATCCTTGAACCGCAGTGTATAGAGCTTCTAGTTCTCTTTTCTCCATTGGAGCTTCTTCGGAATCGGTTACTTCAGGTAGAGATTCATCTCCAGTACACCTGAAAAGCAGAGACAGTAAGAAGAGAGAGTAAAACGTTTGCCACAACATTGTTCCCTAGAGAAGAAGAACAGAGGATAACAGGAGAAACAAAGCGTGTGATGTGTTTTGTCTTCTTTCTATCTGGGTTGTGGGTTGGTTCTTGTTATTATTTATTGAGAAGAGTGAGAGGTCGTTGGGAATCAAATTAGCTTTTCTCATTACAATTCAAATGGTTAAAAAGTAAAAGAAGAGAATTTTTGGTTACATGTTCCTCTTTTGTCACATAAAGTAAAGGTTTCATTTGTTCCCATAACCATACATTTATGCACATATAGCATTCCAATACATACATCATATACACATCGTTGTGTATGTAATCGAGCATGCAGAGAAGCACACATATCAAAGCGAAATTGCATTTAAGGGTCTCTATTGTTGACAAAGATTTTTCATTAATGTTTCTGCTTTTCTGAGATAATCCTTCGACATTTATTTGTAATCAATAATATCCTTCTGGATTCTGGCTTCTATGTTCTGTCAAATCAAAAAGTACATATCATTAAACACATGCATATGCTTCTAATTCTCGAACTTCATCCTCCAACAAAAGGGTCTCTTTGGATACAAGAAGCTACAAGTGGTTTCACAAAAGTAAATGTGAAAGTAACATCTCTTAGATCATCCACGTGAGATGGTTATGTAGTGAGAAAAGTCCACAGCTTCTTACTTATGGATCCTTCACCGGGTTTTGGTGATCCATCGTCGTCGTCATCATCACCACCATCATCGCCATCTTCATCATCATCATCTTGATCTTCTTCTTCGTCTTCATCCTCATATTCTTCACTCCTATCCTCATTTACTGTTCTCTGTTTCTGCTCATCTTCAACAGAGGGGCTCGTCTCGATATTAGCTGTTAGTTCCGCATTTGCAGCCGAAACACCCGCATTGATATTAGCAGCAGCAGTCTCTGTAAATGTTGTTTCCACCTGCCATAGAAACGATAAACTTATTAGCATGTATAATTGTTGTCTTGTCAATGAGCAAGGTTTTTATTCAGTCAAAAGTAGTAGAACTTAAAGACAACATATAAGTCACAAAGAGAGAGGAAGAGGAAGTTTTTCTAACCGTTACAACTCTCTCAACCCTAGCTTCCGAAATTTCTAATCTTCTAGGTCGAAGAGGTTCCACCACAGATTCGCTAGTTTCCTCGACATTGTCCTTTGATGGCGCAGAGGCAGCAATGGCGGCATCATTTTCACCACCAGCTGCATTATCTTCAACATCTACTGGAACTTGGTCTACACTGTTCACTCATATTATTTTAGCAATCAATGAGCAAAATTAAGACACAACAGTGATAAGGAATGTGAATAAATCATACTATATTCTAAGCAAAATCATCTGAAGCCATATTAAGCCTAAAAACACACTCTCACAAGGTTAAGAAACTTACGTTTTCCGCCTCAAATTGTAGCGTCTTTGGCCAGGGGTCTGCGGCAAGACAGCAACTGTCTGTTGTCTCTTACGACGTCCACCAGTAGCAGTAGTATCCTCAATATGCTGTCTTTTCCTTCCACCTCTGCCTGTTGTCTTCTCGCTAGTAACAGAAACGTGACCACTCACTTCATCTTTCGATGATTCTTCAGGGCTGGCATGCTTGACCGAACCTGTGGGATTCAAAGCAGGCTTGGGTTTTCTAGGTCTGCCACGTCCACGTCCACGCCTGGCACTTTGAAGCTCAGATACCTGAGAACCTTCAGAAGTTTCTTGCACTCGACTGTCTGTATATTCCTCATCCTCCTCCGGAATTGAGCTACTAGACGGTCGTGGTCGGAGATCAATTGGCAGTGGTTTTTCACCTATTGCTTCCATATTAACTGCCACTGAAGAGGATGGACGCTGCTCAGACTTGCCTGTGTCAATCCCATGCTCAGGTCTTTTAATTGGTGAGAGAATTAATGAAGTGCACTTTTGCAGTATCGACATCTTGGGCCTTCTAGATCCCCCACTACCAGAGGCATCTCCGTCTAGAGATTTCTTGATATTACAGGAGTCCGACTCATCAGAGCTTTCCGGAAGGTTACTCAAATCTCCACTAGGTGGTAGAATAGCTTCTTCTTCGTTATAGAGTCCAAACTCATTCACCAGCTGTCCACAACTCTCACAATCCTTGAGCTTTTGAACAAATGCCAGGAACCGAGCTCTTTCACGGGCAAACTCTTCCCTACGTTTCTTGAGGTTGTTGCTAAGCGTGCTAAGTTCACTGATGTCATTATGCATCTCTACTTGCTGCTCTTTCAGTTTCTCCTTGTGCTTTGCAATTTCTTCGCTTTCCTTTTGTAGGGCAGTCCTTTTGGACATCATTTCTTCCATCTCCCTATTCAAAGCCTGCTTCTGGTGATTGATATCACTAAATTCTTTCACTCTTTTATCCCCAAACTGAGCCAGTCTGTCTTGTAGATCTTTCTCATCTTGTTCTTTTCTTTTCTGTTGTTCAATTTCAATATTCCTTCTCATCATTTCAAGATCTTCAAGCACCTTAGAATGCTCAAGTTTGGCTTTTTCATGTAATGCTGAACGCTCATGTTCCATACTGGCTTCAAATGATTCTCTTTGCAGTTTAATATCATCCAGTTCCTGCTTGATCTGAACCCTCAAAGCACTCTCTTCTTTCTTCAATCTATCTCCTTCCAGCATTTGAAACCTCTCAAACTTTGCTTTTTCTTCAGAAATTGTCATTCGCTCTTTATTATATTCTGCCTGCTTCTCATCCAATATTTCCCACTCCTTTTCAAATCTCTCTTTCTCTTGCTTCAGATTTTCAACTTCCTTAGAAAGAAACTCCTCGTGAAGTCTCGATTTCTCTATCTGAGACTTGAGTTCAGATTGCAGTCTCCGGTATTCTTCCCTCTCTTCTTTCTTGATTTCAAGACTTTTGTGTTCTTCTTGAATCATTTCCTCCTTTCTCATCATCTCAGCTCGGATGTTTTCAATCTCTTGTCGTAAATCCTCCAGGCTCTCCTTATCAGAAAGCAACTGCTGCTTTTCCAAACTTAACTTCTTCTCGTCAGCTTGTATGATTTTTTCTTTTTCTTTAATAGTTTTTAACTTTGCTTCAAGGTCCATCTCCTTTTCACTTACACGGTCATACTTCTGATTCAGTGCTTGATTTCTTTTCTGCAACTTCTCCTCGCTATGATTAATTTCAACTTTTTGTCGCTCAACTTCATCTATCTTTCTTTGGAGTTCCTTGTCCAGAGATTTTCTTTTTTCTTCACATTCCAGTTCAAATTCCACCATCTTAGCAGCTAATGCATCCTTCTGATCATCAATAAGCTTCTGAATTTCTGTCTGTTAAAAAAATCAAACAAAACTGATATCAGAACCAATGAAATCTATTTATATAATAAGGACTCATATTCCAAAGGGATCAGAAGATCAAATATAGAGAGAGACTACCAACGCACCCCTAAAAGTTGTTTTACCATTCTACGATGCTAAGACTTCACAGTACCAAACCTGAACGGAACTCCGTATTTACCTACTATAAGAATCAACTTCAATTCTAGCTAAAGAATGAGATCAACAACTTTCTACATGATTCGGAGATTGCAATGATTTCTTGCTATGTCTATACTTAGGACCTAATTTAGATATTACAGTTCATAATCTAGAATCCTATGCGGAAGCTTTGAAACTTGAGCACCTGCTATGCAGTGTTCCTACAATATGCTTTGAAAGACGGCATGATATCCTACGCTGTTACTTTCGTTATTGAATTATTTATTTATATCGCACAACAGTAATCAAGAGCCACAGAGGCTATTCCCTTTTTAACTTACCCCTTCTCTAGCAATAAGCTTCTCTTCAAGTGCTCGTAACTCCCTCTCCTTTGCCACTAGCATGCTCTGGAGTGTGCAAGATTCCTGGGTACATTCACCACAACAAATTCATATAAGAAAAAAGTCTAGATAAGCAATGTCTAATAAGTTATAAACTTACTTTCTCTTTTGCAGCCAATTCTTGCAATCGCTTATTCATATCCTCTTCAGCTTCCTTAACCTTTGACATAGACAAACCAACCTTTCGATCCAATTCTTCAACTTCTTTTGCTTTCAGGTTCAGTTTTTTCTCTCTTTCATTAACCTTTTCCTCTCTTTGATTCAGGCTTCTCTTCTGTTCAGGCATCGACTCTTCTTTTTCTTGAAGCTTTTTCTCCCATTCATGAAGGCACTCTCTTTGCTTGTGGAAAATCTCTTCATATGATTCTCGCCTGTGGTGCAATAGCAAACACGTAAGACTAACAAAAGGAAATGAATTTTGCAGTCATATAACAAAGATCAATACTTACTCCTTAGCAAATGAAAGCCGCTCTTGTTGCAAGACACTTTCACGTGTCTCCACTTCCTTCAGCCTCATTTCCAGCTCAGAGTTCTTTCTAGTTGCCTCTGCGAGTTTGCTTTCAGCAGAATAAATCTTGTTTTCCACATCTGAAGATCTCCCGTTAACACTAGCAACCAGAGCATTTGCTTCAGCCAGCTTAGCTTCAGAGGTGAGCCTGATCTTCCTATTCTCTTCTTGAACTTCACGAAATGCCTTTTCAAGCTGCAAACAGAAAAAGGATTTTAATGTCTAAGGAAGCTCAACAGAAAATAAGACACCCAAAAAAAACCAACCAAACATATATTTTTAAAAATATCGAAAATGTTAAAGCTAAAGTATGCTACCTCTTCCACACATTGCTTTTCCAAACCCAAGGCTTTCCTCAAGTTTTCTTCACGTTGTTCGGCAGTCTTCAATGCGTACAAATGCGAGGACTGTTCCCTCTTAAGGATTTCTTGAGCTTCTTGAAACGCCTGATCTAGCTGTTCGTGCTTTGAAACCCACTCTTTGTTCTCCATAAGCAGAAGTCCCATATTATGCTGGTAACCATATAACTGCATAGGAGAACAAATGTATTGGTAAAAGTGACAAAAAGGAGTCAAAACACTCATTTCGACTTAAGGACAGCTAAAGGTTACAAATTGCCTCACAAACCCATATCTTAACACATGAGAGCTCCCACTAATTGCATAGTTACATGATCAGTTTTCACCCAAAAAATAATCTTCTTTACAACTACAGATTCTCGGAGAAACAAAGCATGCCATGCCAATCCATCAACCCGAAACAGACCTTATCAAGCAAACCCAGCAACAGAACAATCATATAATACCAAAAAGTTGATAAATTTGTACCTCCTTTTCAAGTGTCGAAATCTTTTCAAGAAGCGCTTCTCGATCTTTCCTATCCATTGAAGCCTCGTTCAACAAACCCACTTCCCTAAACCTTCTCCAATCACCCATATCCATTTCATCAGCCTGGCCTCTAAAAACACCTTCTTCCGTCAGCGTTCCGATCGGAGGCGGCGGAAGAGACGAAATCACTGGGTCCTCGCTGAACGCAATCGCCTTTCCCTTTCTGTCGGCGTTCCTAGGGTTAGAAACACCGCCAATTTTGTGCGACTCGCTTCTCGGCGTCATCGCCGGAGACATCCACGATTTCCTCTGTGGCGTGAACATAGTTTCGAAGAGAACCCACACTGAAACTAACAAATTTTTGGAACCCTAATTTTTCCAAATCGAAAAAAATTATCTTCCTTCTCTCCTCAACACAACGGCTTTAAGAATTTAAAGTTCCGATTAAACAAAAAAAAAATCGGCGAAATTGGCAGTGGTGGTCGGTTAAGGGTAAAAAAGTAAACTTTCGCCACGAAGAAGAAGACGGACATGTAAACCGAACGGTTTAAATTGCATACCGGAAGGTTTCGATTTTATTTCTTACGATTTACTGGCGTTTGTTGTGGGCCATGCAAGGCCCAATCTACGTAACTATTTTTCCTCTCGCCAGGCTCTCTATTTACGTTTAGAACGTTAGGAAATAATTACGAAGATGTCTATGCATTTAGGGTTTTCGGACGGAAATTGACGAGAACAGGATGGGAATAGGAAATTTGGGAATTCAAATATACTTCCCGAAAAATTCCCTTATTATAACGGGACGGGAAATAGCGGGAATGGGAAGGGAACGGGGAAATTAAAAATAAAAAATCAATTCTCAAAATCTTAATAAATCAGGAAAATTGAAGATATTTAGAAAAATTACGGGAAATTCCGGAAAAATATGGGAAAATACGGGAAATTATGAGAAAATTGAGAAAAATATGGGATATATAAAAAAGAAATATCTAATTTTCAATTTTTTATTTTTTAAAAGGGAAAATCGGGAAATCATTTACCCTTCCCTGTTTGAATAAAAGATATGTTCCCAAACGCGAAATTGCAAATTCTCATTCCCGAAAAGTTTGAGAAATTTTAAATGGATAAGGGTGGGAATGAGATTCCCGTCCCGAAATGCACATGCCTAAAGATGTCTATGCTTTGAAAAGTTAACTAGACGCCTAAGAATTCTTTAATGTTAATTATGAAGCTACTTGACCGGTACTGGGAAAGTGAAAGTTTGTTTTTCTTCGTCTGGTTGTTTTTTCTTACATCATCTTGATTATCTTATCTTTGTAAAGCTAAATTTAACTAATAGAAAAGGATTTTGAACGCTTGTCTCATATGTATAATCGTCAAAGCGATAATGACTTATTATTAAATTTAATAATCGCACATGAGATGTGTTTGAATAGTCGCGCTGCCACAATAATGAGATTAGTAGTAAGACTAGTAGTAGGTGGACGTATGTGCTGTGGAATATGTGATTATACAATTATCACATGAACATATCGTGATAATATGTAATTTAAAATAATATATCAGATCACATGTATGAGAATATTGTACCGTATATGATGTATCAAAATGATTACTTCGCTTAAGAGACTAACCACGACTATTAGATCTGACCATTTAAAATATCGGATCTTTAGCAAAAAAAAAAAATAAAACAAAACTAATACAAAAATTACCACCAACTAAATATGCAAAATAACCTAATTTCATTTGTAGTGGAGCTAATATTCGGCAATGGAGTTCAGCTAAATGACATATTTGCCAAACTACTAATATTCTTAATTAGATAAAATCCGTGTTACTGATCTTGCAATAAACTATGAGATGGAGATTATTTCACATGTGTTGCAAAGAGTTGTCAGAAGATAATTTATTCAAAAAAGCGAAGCCAAGCTTCTGGCCCGGGGATCACTGGAACCTAATTATCTAGTTTGATGAAATATTAATAGTCCTTACAATAGAGAACTATTCAATCAAAAACATTATTCATTTACTAATCACGATCCAATATATAATTACTTCCTCTCTTCTTTTTTCCCAAGAAGTTTCCGAAAGAAAAAAATAGCAACCATCCACGACTTCTTTTACGCTTCATTCCCATTCGTTCCTCTATGACTATTATTCTTCGTTTGACATCATTTTTCTTTTTTCTTTGACATCGTATTATTGATTCTTCTAGAACATATACAAACTACGGATTGAGAAGTATTCAACTATTAATTTCCTTGAAATTTATCTAGCGATCTCCATCTTCTTCTTCCTCTTCCTAGGACTATTATTAATTTGCCGAGAAAATTACACAATTTCTTACACATCAAAGAAAATATAAATGCCGAGAAAATTACACAATTTCTTACACATCAAAGAAAATATAAAAACATAACATTCCGTCAAAACGTAAAACGTTGAAAGTCGTCGTCAAAGTTGGGTAAATTTTATCATAAAAAAACGAAACACACTCGTTCCTCTTCCTTGCTGATGAGTTGCTAAATCAAATGATATAACTACTCACAAAATTCGACATTTCTCTCTCGAATTCTTCATTCTTTAGTTCCAAAAAAACAAGAAATTTTTTAATTCTTTCATTCTTTTCCCCCAACATTTCACCCAAAATTTTCGCGAATTTTCTTCATTTTCTCCATTTACAGATTTTTTTTTTCGGACAGAGAGTTATGGCGGGAGGTCGTCAGGGAGGTCGGAGAAGAAGAAGATTATATCTGAGCAATTTATACGGCTTCGGTTGTCGTAAATCGAGTTTTCAAGAAGATCATTCACATATAGGAGGACCTGGTTTCTCACGAGTTGTTTACTGTAACGAGCCCAATTCTCCGGCGGCCGAACGGCGAAACTACGCCGGAAACTACGTCCGGTCAACGAAATACACTCTGGCTTCTTTCATACCCAAATCTCTATTCGAACAGTTCCGCCGCGTCGCCAATTTCTACTTCCTCGTCACCGGATTCTTGTCGTTGACTTCTCTCTCTCCTACCAGCCCCGTTAGTGCTCTGTTACCTCTCGCCTTCGTCATCGCCGCTAGTATGGTCAAAGAAGCAATCGAAGATTGGGAACGAAAGCGACAGGTCTTGATTTCGAATCAAATTCTAACTCAAATTCCGAATTGTCAAAATTATAAATTTAATTAATTTTTGTTTTGATTTTCAGGATATAGAAGTGAATAACAGGAAAGTCAAGGTCCACGACGGGAACGGAAAATTCCGGCAAGAGGAATGGAGGCATCTTCAAGTCGGAGACATAGTGAGAGTTGAGAAAGACGAGTTTTTTCCGGCGGATCTTTTGCTTTTGTCGTCGAGCTACGAAGATTCGATTTGCTACGTAGAGACGATGAATCTCGACGGAGAAACGAATCTGAAAGTCAAACAAGGCTTAGAAGCGACTTCTTCTGCTCTGCACGAGGACTCCGATTTCAAAGACTTAAAAGCCGTCGTCAGATGCGAAGACCCAAACGCAGATCTCTACACATTCGTCGGAACTTTACATTTGGAAGAACAGAGACTTCCATTGTCGATCCAACAGCTTCTTCTTCGAGACTCCAAGCTCAGAAACACAGAGTATGTTTACGGAGCTGTTGTCTTCACTGGACACGACACAAAGGTGCAAACTTTAAGCTCTGTTTTTTCACACTAAGAAACGTAGAAATGATCTTAAAGTGTTGATTTTTTTTTTGAAACAGGTGATTCAAAATTCGACCGATCCTCCATCGAAGAGAAGCAGAATCGAGAGAAAAATGGACAGAATCATCTACGTGATGTTCAGTGTAGTGTTTCTCCTCTCGTTTATCGGATCGATCTTCTTCGGCATTGACACAAGAGACGATAGAGTGAGAGCGGGAGTAGGAACAAAGAGATGGTACTTGAAACCAGACGGTGCAGAGATCTTATTCGATCCAGAAAGAGCTCCAGCGGCTGCGATTTACCATTTCCTCACCGCGGTTATGCTGTACGGCAACTTCATCCCGATCTCTCTCTACGTCTCCATCGAAATCGTCAAAGTTCTTCAGAGCGTGTTCATCAACAACGACGTTCACATGTACTACGAGGAAACGGATAAACCCGCGCACGCGAGAACGTCGAACCTCAACGAAGAGCTTGGCATGGTGGACACGATCCTATCGGATAAAACCGGAACCTTGACATGCAACTCCATGGAGTTTATCAAATGCTCGATCGCCGGAACTGCGTATGGTCGCGGTATAACGGAAGTTGAAAGATCTATGGCTATGAGAAGCGGAGGTTCTGCTCTGGCTGATGATGATTTGGACGTTGTTGTGGACAAGTCCGGTCCTAAGATCAAAGGGTTTAATTTCCAGGACGAGAGAGTTATGAAAGGGAATTGGGCTAAGCAGCCAGAAGCAGAGGTTTTGCAGAGGTTTTTCAGGTTGTTAGCCGTTTGTCACACGGCTATACCCGAAACCGATGAGGCCACTGGGAGTGTCTCTTATGAAGCTGAGTCTCCTGACGAAGCTGCGTTCGTCGTCGCGGCTCGAGAGCTCGGGTTCGAGTTCTTTAGCCGGACGCAGAACGGGATCTCGTTCCGTGAATTGGATCTTGCAACAGGGCAGAAAGTTGAAAGGTTCGTTTTTTCTTCGTTGATAATTTGACTTCTTGCGGTCAAAAACTAACATAACTCTGTTTTTTTTTTAACAGAGTATATCGGTTATTGAACGTTCTTGAGTTTAACAGCACAAGGAAGAGAATGTCTGTGATTGTGCGTGACGAAGATGGGAAACTTCTGTTACTGTCTAAAGGAGCTGACAAGTAAGTCTACTGAAAATCTTGATAAAGATATTACAATTTGGGGATATTTTTGTTGATTGTGGATCTTGTTTTTGTGTGTGTGTGTAGTGTAATGTTTGAGAGACTTGCGAAGAGCGGGCGTAGATTCGAAGAGGAGACAAGACAACATGTGAATGAATATGCAGATGCAGGGCTAAGGACATTGATACTCGCGTACCGGGAGGTTGATGAGAGTGAGTATACAGAATTCAGCAAGAAGTTTGACGAAGCTAAGAGCTCAGTGTCAGCGGATCGTGAGAGCTTAATAGATGAAATAGCGGATCATATGGAACGAGATTTGATTCTCCTTGGTGCTACTGCTGTTGAAGACAAGCTTCAAAATGGGGTAAATGGCTCTTTAAGACTTAACACTCTTAAACGTTTTGGGTTCGGGTTAGGATCGAGTTGGACTATAACTTGATTTGTGTGTTTAGGTTCCGGATTGTATCGACAAGCTTGCTCAAGCAGGAATCAAGATTTGGGTTCTAACCGGAGACAAAATGGAGACAGCAATCAATATCGGGTAAGGAACTTTTGTTACTGTCTCATTGTTCTTGGTGTGTTTGTTACTTTGTTTCATAGTTGCTGACATCATTTTCGGAATCTCTGCAGATTCGCTTGTAGTTTATTAAGACAAGAGATGAAGCAGATCATCATAAATCTTGAGACACCAGATATCAAAGCATTCGAGAAGGCTGGAGAGAAAGATGAGATTGAAAAGGTAAGAATTTTCTCAATAATTTTTTTTTGAAAATTCCGATATAGTTTACTCAATGAGATTTTTTTTTTTTTTTTTTTTTTTTTTTTAGGCNAGAAAGCGTCGTGAAGCAAATGGAAGAAGGGAAAGCTCTAATATCAGGATCAAGCGGCGCAGGCTCAAACGAGGCGTTTGCGTTGATCATTGATGGGAAGTCGCTAACGTACGCTCTTGAAGATGATTTCAAGAAGAAGTTTCTCGATTTAGCCACAGGGTGTGCCTCTGTTATTTGCTGCAGATCATCACCTAAACAAAAGGCATTGGTAATATATAGAACGTCTCTCTCTTTCCTTCCCATGGAAATGGCGGCGTTTAGGGGTTTTTCGGTTTAATCAATGGAAAGATTTGTGTTTGCAGGTTACGCGGTTGGTCAAAACTGGAACCGGGAAGACAACTTTAGCGATTGGAGATGGAGCAAACGATGTTGGAATGCTTCAAGAAGCGGACATTGGTGTTGGAATCAGCGGTGTTGAAGGAATGCAAGCGGTTATGTCTAGCGATATAGCCATCGCTCAGTTCCGATACTTAGAGCGTCTCTTGCTCGTCCATGGTCACTGGTGCT